>JASAMX010012929.1:0-23401 GCA_030248175.1 Microlaimidae sp. YZB2_3
ATTCCTCGGCGGGGGCGAAAACAGTATGGCCCCCATCTATAAAACAGTACTATCATGGGGGCGAAAATAATTATCCGGTAGTTTAGAAATTTCTCGGTGAAAGAAGGCATGAAGATGATATCTCACTTTCTAAGTGAAACTAAAAAATGAAACAAATCTTTTGTGATAAATTTTTAAAATCGGGGCGAAATAGTGGCTAGCAAAAAAAATCATAAATTTATAAATAATTCCTGGGAGCGCAAAGTGTTTTGAATAAACGGGCTCGAGTGACGACGAAGTGGAGAAATTTTCACATTAATATGCGTAGTTTTAGCTTTAGCTCGGTAAGTTTGAAATCATATATGAAACATATAAATGTTTCATAGTTGTATATCAACGATAAAACATAGCATAAGCAAAGCAAAGCAAAAAGCAAAGTGTTGTATCTTTAATATGCAAGAAATAAATAATTACAGAAAAATAATTTTTTTAATTTGAAACAACTCAATCGGTGGGTGTGATAAATATTTACAGCCAGGGCAAAAGTAATACCGCAGTGTAATCATAAGAACTCAAATTAGTTAGAAAAGCACTGGTTGTTTAAAGCACAATGTTTTTTGAAAAATGTTTTTGTTAATTACTGGAGTCTCGAATGTTTAGAATTTTGTTCTCACATACTTTCGGAGCTCTCTAAAACCCGATAATATACGGTAATTGTTATAACTATTGTAGTCACGCGTCCGGACTTTCCGAAATTGTATGTTTGCAAAACGGTACATTTTTTTGGTTTTTTTTTCGTTTTTTTTTTTTGGCGCTCTGACTGACAATAAGCGCACGCAAATAAATTTAGGTCAGCGTGTTAAACAAAACTATTCTCCAGCTTATTTCAACTGTTGACGACTACAAAGTTATAACAATTACCGTATATTATGGGGTTTTAAGAGAGCTCCCAAAATTATGTGAGAAACAAAATTCTAAACATTCGAGACTCAGTAATTAACAAAAACATTTTTTAGAAAAAACATTGTGCTTTAAACAACCAGTGCTTTTCTAACTAAAAATTATTGACGAAAATAGTAAAATTGTATTGAGTTCTTATGATTACACTGCGGTATTACAAGTTTTTGCCCTGGCTATAAATATTTTATCACACCCACCGATTGAGTTGTTTCCAAATTAACAATTTATTTTTCTGTAGTAGTTTATTCTTGCATATTAAAGATACAACACTTTGCTTTTGCTTTGCTTTGCTTATGCTATGTTTTATAGTTGATATACAACTATGAAACATTTATATGTTTCATATATGATTTAGAACTACCGAGCTAAGCTAAAACTACACAGCTATTAATGTGGAATTCGGGAATCACTCCTGCCACTTCGCTCTTCGCTCCCGACCCATTTCGCTCTGGAACCACTTCGCTCCCAGGAATTATTTATAAATTTATGATTTTTTTTTGCTGGCCCAACCTCACTAATGGCTTATTTCGGCCGATTTTAAAAATTTATCACACAAAAGATTTGTTTCATTTTTAGGTTTCGCTTAAGTTTGGGAAAAAGTAGGATATTCATCTTTAATGCCTTCACAAAATTTGCTAGAAGCGAAGAGGCCGATGTCAGATAATATTTTCGCCCCCATGATAAAATTGCTGCCCGGCGATTTATCTTTTTTCATAGATGAGGGCCATTATATTTTCGCCCCCCCCCCGCCAAATTTCTCACTTGCCATGATATTTTTGTCCCCATCATTATATTTTTGCCCCCGTCTAATATTCATAGGGGATCGAATCCTTCATGGCTGATCGTCTATGAATAATTTGCCCCTCTCCATTTCCTATCAATTGCATTAAAAAACATAAATTTAAATATTATACTTATAAAACAATTTAGTATGTCCACAACCGTTAATTATACCATGTATTTTGTTATGTGTTACCTGACGAACAAAAGTAACAAATTATGTTACGAACAAGTCTAATAAGTTTTTATTGAATTATGAAAGCTTAACAAGTGCATTCCAAAATCTTAAAAAATACAAAAATTATACGTTGCTCTAAAACCAAAGCCTTAAAAAACAAAAAGACATAAATATCTATATTTTAACTTTTCCAAATATATTCATTTGTTCTGGATTATTTTTTTAAACCATGCTCCGCAATTTCAGCTATTAAAAAAGTGTAGTTTCTTCCGCCTTATAAATAAGTATTTTAATTTTTATTTAACCTTGAACTATGTTGTAGTAATTTTTGTGGCTAATTGAATGGTTTTATATATATTTTTAAAAAGTTTACAAAAAAAATTTAAATATAAGGCTTTACTCTTTTAAAAAAATACATACAAATAAACAATAGCTTCAAGATTCCTGAAAATTAGTGATTTTGCAACCCAATATCATGCTTTGGAGCTCCATTCATATAAAGGGAAGAAAGCTCTGGAGTTTAGCCCCTTAAATGAGCGGTTTTAGGCTTATTTAAGCTTAAAATACTTTCTAAATAATATTACATGCAATATTAAAACTATTTTTATTGTTTAAATCAGTTTTTAAAAAAAATTAGTTTACAAAAAAATTTTACAAAATAATCCATAGCATTATTTTTTAATTAATTAGAAATAAAATTATAATTAAAAAATAAAGGTCCGGAGTCTGAGGCTGCTGCAGAGCTGCTGAAATCGGAGCTTTGAAGAACATCGCTATTGGGGATGATCCAAAGCCTCAACTGAATTTTTTGTTTTGATGTGTTGTATTGCTGTGATTGTTTGCTGTACTGTTAGTGTGATGGGTGTGGATTTTAGTTATTTGATTGCGCGTGTGAATTAGCGATATGTTTTGTTTGTTTTGTGATTTGTGGATTGTGTATATTGTTTGTTGAAATGTTTTGCTATGCTGTATGAACGAATGATTGTTTTTGTGTTGAATGTGATTGCCCTGTTTTTGTTTGTACGTTGTTTTTTGTTGTTGAGTTGTGCTATTGTGTTGTATCGTTTGTGAGAGTTGTGTTTGTGGGTGAAGTGTTTTGTGATGTTTTGCTGCCAGATGTTTGCTTAATATTCTGCTATTTGTTTCTATATTTATTTGTTTAGCTGTTGTATGTCTGGATGTGTGAGGTCTGCTTGTCTGAGTGCGTTGCGATTGTTTTGTGAGTTGTATGATATGTTGTGGTAATGGCATTTTTGTGTGCTTAATGTGACCTTTGGGAATATGTGCTTTGTCTGCTTGAATAATGAGTTTTATTAGTGCTTTGTTTGCTTGATGTATGTTTGTGGTGGGTGGGGTTTATATGTTGTCTTCTATGTGTGCGGTGAAGGCTTGACAGTTTGCTTTTTTGTAGTTTGTGAATGTTGCTTTGGTGTGTTGTTGTTTGTGTGTGTGCATGTTTAGTGTTGTGGGTATTGGTAGGTGGTCTGAATTGAGTGCATGTAGTGTTTGCCATGAGTGGGTGTTGTTAATTTTGAGATTGTTGTCATGTCTGGAGATGTTTGTTGTTGATTAGTTGTTGTTGGTTGCGTGTTGGTGTATTTGTGTTAAGTACTGTGTGTTTTATGTTTATAATTATGTCCGCTACTGCTTCCCCTCTACGATCTTCTATGGGAGAAAACCATAAAGGGGAGTAAACGTTGATGTCAACACACAACACAAACATACACCATCTCAAACATCTAGGCAACAAAGCACTACAATACCTCACACAACTCTATACTAACATAATAAACACAAACACAACACCACACAGTTGGAAACTCTCCAACTACATTCCAATTCCAAAACCAAACAAAAACATCAATAACAGCCAATCATTCAGGCCCTTCTCATTCATATCCACACTCCCAAAATCATACTCCCATATATCACAAGCAACAGACAAAAAACAACACACCAACACGGCTTCAAAAACGTGTTGGATGTTTCCCCCCAGTTTTGCCCCCAGTTTGCCCCCAGTTTTGCCCCCAGTTTTAAAACTTTAAAAAAGCCTTTAAAAAATGCCTCATTTTTTAAAAGTTGTGTACCAAAAAACTACAAAAAATTATCTGCAGTATTTTTTGTTATTTTTTAGTACAAATCAAATAATATTCAAAAAGGTTATTATCCTTGCGTAAAATATGAACTATTTCTGCGTAGGTGACGCTAAAAGATCTCCATTTGTACACCGGCGTCCATTGGGTGCTCACCGGAACCCCTGTTGTATAAATGTTTATATAGCGTGAAAGAACTTGAACGATTACACCGGCGTTCACATTGTGCTCACTAGAACCCCTGTGTTATAAATGATAAAGCGTAATAAAGAGAAGAGCAGGGGCCAAAACCTAACTACCTTTAAAAAAACCCAACCACAGCAACAGGGAATTTACTGATTGGTCAATTTAAACTGTGATCCAAATCTAGGGGAATTTTAGCATACTGAGAACTTTAATGTTTCATTTTTAATAAATACTTTTAGTTGGCGTTAACTGGTTCGGTTTATTCCCAACGCGTTGGAGTGTGGAATAAACCGAGCCCTTCATGGTTTTGGAGGAGCTCTAATTTTTTTGAGGTGCGTAGGAAGGGGGAACCTCCCCCGGATATCCACCAGTTGAATTCAGTCAAGTTTAAATTCACTTTCACCACTCAGTCTGTAATTCACCTGTGAATGTGAATATTTGGATATGTATAAATATAAAGCTACTTTGAGTACAATCTGCTTTAAACTATTAGCTGGAAGCATTTAGGTGCCCAGGCCCCAACTAACTAAACTTAATATGGTAAATCTATATTACATTATTATGAAACATTAAAGTTCTCAGTATGCTAAAATTCCCCTAGATTTGGATCACAGTTTAAATTGACCAATCAGTAAATTCCCTGTTTGCTGTGGTTGGTTTTTTTTAAAGGTAGTTAGGTTTTGGCCCTTGCTCTTCTCTTTATTACGCTTTATCATTTATAACACAGGGGTTTTAGTGAGCACAATGTCAACGCCTGTGTAATCGTTCAAGTTCTTTCACGCTATATAAACATTTATACAACAGGGGTTCCGGTGAGCACCCAATGGACGCCGGTGTACAAATGGAGATCTTTCAGCGTCACCTACGCAGAAATAGTTCATATTTTACGCAAGAAAAATAACCTTTTTGAAAATTATTTGATTTGTACTAAAAAATAACAAAAAATACTGCAGATAATTTTTTGTAGTTTTTTGGTACACAACTTTTAAAAAATGAGGCATTTTTTAAAGGCTTTTTTAAAGTTTTAAAACTGGGGGCAAAACTGGGGGCAAACTGGGGGCAAAACTGGGGGGAAACATCCAACACGTGCATTTTTACTGGTATTTGTAAACTTTTGGACCGGATTTATACTGGGTCCGTAACTTTTGGCAAGAAAACTCTGGACTGGGTGGTACACTTTTTAGACTGTGTTCAGTATTTAATATCGTCAGTTTTCAACACGCATCAATTGATAAGCAAATTTTATTTGAAAACTTTTTCCAAATTAAATACAAACAGCTCATACTAATTTCTTGTTTAAAAAATTCAAGTTTGATGTCTTTTGAGCTGTATAAATATATTAAAGTCGCTAAAAAAGTGGACTGACTTCGCAGGGTTTTTCTGCCAAATCAAGCGGACCCAGTCCAAATACACCCTACACAAAATTTATGAATACCAGTCTAAAGCTAAAGTCTTCCAGGGTGAAATTAAGGGCGTAACCGCTCTCCGCCAGGAAGAAATAAACAATAAACCCGTGAGGGAGAAAAATTTTAAAAAAAGTTTTCAGCGGTTATGTAACCAATTATTGTTTAGTTGCGTCATGTGTTTCTCTGCACGTGATATTTTTTCAAAAAACTAGTGGTTACTTTACCACTCATTTATTTTCACCCTAATGGAATTTATCTTTAGTTTTAGCAATAAATTTAAAAATGCTAAAATATAAACATAAAATCAACTTGAATTTTTCTATTTAAAAAAATTGTTTTAAGATCAATAAATTTTAAAACAGTTTCAATAAAACCTAAAAATAAAAGTAAGAATATAATATAATCCAAACAAATGACCAGTTATACAATAAACGTTTATAGAAAAACTCACAAATGAGCGAATTTAATAGCAATTATTACGGATTTCTGCTAATTTTTTGTACGCAGCGAAAAAAGAGTTTGGTGTACAAAATATCGCTGTGCGAGAAAATATTTATTGAGTGCACAGAAAGTAGCTTGCGCCGAAAAGTAAGATGTACATCATTTTTCTTTAAATTTAGATAAAAAATTTACTGTACACATAGCCGAAAATTTGGGTTATATATTTTTGATATAAACAATCATATTATAAGAACTCTAATATTTATTGTATATGTCTCATGACTGGACTTCTATTGTCAAACCCTAATCTTGTAAATAAAATCTACAAAATGGTTTTTAATGCTGAAGAAGTTTTCAAATTTTTAGAAAAACTACTCATGATTAAAATAAGGCGAATCTTATTAAAATAGAGTTTTAATGAAATCTTAAAATATAAATAATAAATATCCTCCTATTAAAGCGATTACATTAGCTCTTTAAATAAAATTTTATATATTTATCACTGTCTAAAATTGTAAAAAGTGCTTTAAAATTTGTATTCTTAGGGGTCCTTACCCCGGTTTGCCCCGGTTGATTTAACAGCTAAATTGCCGGGGCCGGGGCCGGGCTAGGGAAAATTGCGTTTGCCGGGGCCGGGGCCGGGGCCGGGGTAGAAAAAAAGGGCCGGGGCAAGCCGGGGCCGGGACCCCGGTCGATCCCTATATGGCGCTGATATGTAGTCGTTAGGGTTGTAAATTTTTGTTAGCAGGAAGAGGGTTTAAAACATAACGCATAGTAGGGCTTAAAGAAATAGGTGCGGAGTAAAACAAATATAGCGAATATGCGCTTTTTGTTATAAAGGAAATATTTAGACTATATATAGCGCGTTTCCTTTACTATGTGATCAGTTTGTGGTTGGTTAAAAAGTTAATGTTTTGACAACATTGCTCATTGCTGTTATGTTAAAATTAAAGGTTTTAAATAATAATAATAATTTTTTTTTAAATTTTTTCCGGCAATTATTGCTCAACGCTGAGAAAGACTAAAACTTTAAAACATGGTACCTAATTTTTCTAAACTTATTTTGTATTTTAAAAAACTTTCTTGTATATAATAGATCTAAATGTACGGCTCTTAGTTTTAGTACTAATTTGTTTGACTTCGCAAGGTTCTGTTAAACAGAAATGCCATTTATTTAAAGACTCAGCAACAAACAACGGACCAATTTGTACTTAAGTAAGCTGGATTTTTTGTTCAAAAAAAACACGTCTATATTTTGCATTGCTGAAAAGAGCTTTAAATTCGAGTGCTAGACACAATCAAGATATATGATTAATATATATATTAGGAACAAAACTAAACCAAAAACAAATACTTTTTGAACAGAGTTGGTGAGTTAATCACACAGTGATTTTTGTTTAGAAGATAACATGTTTTACTAAAACTGCTGTAATCTTTTTAAAAACCTATTTCTGTCTAAATTTTACTTTTAAGAGTTAATGCTTACTTGTTGTACATGATCCACAATAAAACAACATTACTAATGCCAACCAAAAAAACATAATTCTGAAACTAGGTAACTGCTAAAATTTTACTTTAAAATATTATTTTATTTAAAAAAAATGGCCAGTTAAAAGTAAACACTGGCATAAAACTGATGTAGCAAAGATATAGTGAATAAAATTGAACTTTCAAAGCTCCAGAGAAAGCTCCAGAGCTCCGTTTCTCCTGAGCTCCAAAGCTTTGCTGAATTTTGGTACTAATTTTATAAATTATTAAAGAGTAATGCATAAATTTTTTTTGTAAACTAAATTTTCCCCAAAATTAATAAAAAACAATAAAAATAGTTTTAAATTGCAGTTAGAACAATTTTAAACATATTTCAAGCTTAAATATTCTTGATATTGCTTTTTAAATGGCAAAGCCTGGGAGCTTTTGGGTTCCTTTCATTTTAAATGGCTGGAGCTTTTAAGCATAATATTAGAAAGTAGGAACATAAAGAATTTTGATGCTCAAAAAATTGCTTTTTCGGTATTTGTTAAAGTAGTATTCGAAAAAAATTACCGGTAATATGGATGGTAACGAAAGAAATTATGCGAAACGTTATAGAAAAAATCATACACAATTAAACAGGTAAAATGAATAATAAATAGTGCAAGGCTTGTGGGAAAACCCGAAAAAAATTTGTGTATTACTTTTCTACGCATTTTTTGAATTTTAAATCTTTCTGGAAAATAAACGTGGGACACATAAAACAAACACCAAAAGAGTTTTTTAAAATAATTATCTAAAACAAAAAAATCATAGTATCTTTAACAATCTTACTTAAAAAAAAGCACAATTCCATAAATTTTGACATATATATTGACTTTATTGCTCACGAAAGTACTATTTTAGTGATATTTTTTTATTTTTTTGATGGTTAACCAAAAAACCCAAATTTATTTAGCACAAATTGATATTTTAAAACACTTCAACATAGTGAAATATACCATAGTGTAGCAATTTTTACTAAGTATAGGTTTTAAATAAAGAAACTTTGAGTAAGATTTTTTAAATATTTTATTATTTTCTTTTTTCATCTTCTCGTACAGTAAAATTCACTCATTCAGAACTATAGGTGGAAAATCAAAGAATTGTGCTAAAATCGTACAAAACCTATGGCACAACAATTTGTAAATTATCTTTTAAATATTTTAACGTATGTTAAAGCAATAAAAACATTATTAAAATAATAGTGAAACTTTGTTTTAAATTAATTTTGATAGCAAGAATTTTTAAATGTGCCGCTAAGGGCTGTTACACACCGAGTATCAAGTGACAAGTGACGCGTTACGCGAACGTTTAAATCATACATCGTCATTGTGCTGCGGTTTAAACCGTGTGTGCAGTGCGTCGCTTGTCAGCTGTCTTTCCAGTGTGACGTTTTTACACTTTATTAAGAAATTTCACATTATCTCCATCCAAAACAGTTGGTATATTAATATATAATTGTAACTTACTCTAGTGTTTTCAACAATATTATATCTGGAAACTTTTAATTTTTTTAAATTTTCTTTGACTAGTTTGAAACGACAGTAGTTTAAAATGAAAGCATTTCAATGACTTGCTAAAGAGTGACGACAGCTTGCCATACTTTCCGACTCATTTTCCACGATCGTAAAGCCAAACTTTATCTTTTGGTTTTAACTGCTCAGCTTTTGCTTCCTCCTAAAGTTAAAGTCCTTCAGGCTAAAATTAAGGGCGTAACCGCTCGCCGTCAGGAAGAAATAAAGTATGAACCCGTAATACTAAAAATAATAAAAAGAGTTTTTAGATGTGATGTAACCAATTATTATTAAGGTGTGTCAGGTGTTTCTCTCCACGTGATTTTTACTTTACCACCTAGTTATTTTCACCCTGATAGAACTAGTGTTGTGATAACTACTTAAGTAGTTAACTACTTAACTACTTAACTACCATGATTTTGGCTAACTACTTAACTACCTACTTTCTTTTTTGAAAGTAGTTAACTACCTACTTAACTACCTACTTTCAAAAAATAAAGTAGTTAATACAAGTAGTTAACAAAGTAGTTAAAAAGTAGGCAGAAAGTAGTTAGTGAAGTAAGCAGTCAAGTATTTACTTAGTGTTTTTACACAAACAATCAATATCTGCGGGGCGATATTACATAAAACTCACAGCTGTTTGAAACAAAATGTGACGTGTACAGTATTCTGCAGTAATTTGCACGTGCTGCGAGTCTTCAATAAGAATCGATATTTCGTCACTTAACAGTGATTTTATACACAAAATGCTTTATAGTTTATGAACCTAATTAAAATCGTTGAAGTTTTTAGATATATTTGCGAACGATAGCCCATTAGTACTGTTATATAATAAAGTGGGTAAAAAATACAATACCTTTTAAAATAAGTTTTCAAAATACGTCAGCAAAATTTGTTAACTTAACAGTAAATTATTTTTTCTAGTAAACAACTTCTTGAATTTGAACTATGTTATATTATCTGTCCAGCCGTTATGTAAATATTGCTAAACATAAAGAACTGGCAAAAACCGATAAAATATGGAAATTGTTAATTATTAAAGGAATGACTAAGTGTTTTTTACAATAAAAATTTAATATTTCATTTCTACTAAGGCAAGTATATCTTTAGGTAAAGGATTAACTACTTAACTACCTACTTAACTACTTACTACTTAACTACCTAGCTCAAAAATTTCAAGTAGTTAACTACCTACTTACTACCTACTTGTAATTTCATTTAACTACTTAACTACCTACTTATAATTTTTAAAGTAGTTAACTACCTACTTAACTACCTACTTTGATTTTTGGTCAACTATCACAACACTAGATAGAACTCATCTTTAGTGTTTTGTTTCGTTTTAAAAATACAATACCTGTTTTTCTTTTACCTTTTTCAATTATATGATAGTATACTCCAAATAATATTTCATTAAAATTCTTTCCAGTATTGAATGAATTATGCTTTTGTTAAAGCATTAACGACGTTACCAATCCAATCACACCAAATCGCTGGGCCATTTGAAGCGTTTTTTTTGCCATGATTTGTTCCAACGTCTGCAATTTTTCTACCAAACAATTTTCTTGTGAATAATACAAATGCTATCTCCTATAGAAGAAAAAGTGGAAACTATACCTTCACTCGATCGGCCTTCTAATTTTCGTGTAAATGGAAACATCAATATTTAAAGTACTTCAATATTTAAATACTTTAATACATCAATATTTATATACTTTACAATTGGTTAACACTAAAACTACAGTGCGGTGTAAACTTGCTTCAGTATATTCCTGTCTTAGGACGAAATAAATAATAATAATAATAATAATAAGGAAGTATAAGGTTAAACAAATTTTATGCAAGAACAAAAAAACCTAAAGAAAAATCAACAGTTCCCCATCACATCATGAACGTAGTGAGTTTGGCGAAAACTCAAGCAGACCAAATTTTAGGATTTCTTAGACTATAAAATCGTCATCCTCAATTTAACGGAGTTTTGAAGTGCATCCTAAACCAAAAAGCAAATAAAACACCTACGCAACATTTTGAAAAAACGCAAAAATATTTCTGAGAACTCAAAACAACTTTATAAATGCACACATCAAAATACATTACACTAAGCCACTTTACAAAATAAAAACACAACAGGATTTTAAGGACCCTCAAAATGTCATATGACGATAGTCAAAACCCTCTCATTTAAAAGGAAATTGTGCAGTGTTAAACACCTTCACAGAATTATGACCTTTAGGAAAAAATGGAGATCTTTCATCCATTGGAGATCCAATTTTTTGCGCTAATTGGCTAAAAGTGATTCTAATAGCTTCTCCCACAACCATTATCATAGAGAAAAACATATATCACGTGATTACGAATACTATATGACATTTTGAGGGCCCTAAAATCCTGAAGTCATAGTATCCTGACATATATGCTCTGCTCTGTGGGAATTGTTGTGAGAGGATCTGTTTTAATCAATTAGTGCAGAATACATAGGCAAAAACTTACACAATCATACAAAACTACTGACTTTTCGGCTACTGGTGATACACGGCCATCTTGATACATTATAGGTTATCCTTTAAAGTGTTTATAAAGTAATGTCAAAATTTTAAAAACATTTTAATTCAATTTATGAAATTAGAAATGAATTATGGTTACAGTTTTTTTTACATAGCCTTATGTATAAATTTTTTAGAATAAAAAAAACTACTTAAGAAGGAATTGAACCTCTCTCACACCAGCGACAAATTTGACTGCTTTAAAAAATGGGATTGTGATAGGCATAGCAAAATTTTTCACTGAAGAAATTTAATAAATACAAAAAATAAATAATATATTACAGTGAACAATGTATTTTCTAAAACAGAATTTTCTTAGTTAAAAAACTATATGTTTATTTTAACATGCATTTGCACTAAATGTTGCTTTTTTTGCTGTGCGATTATTTTTCACATTATAAAAAAGACATTTTGCGCACGCGCGACTATTCTAGCTAAAATTTTGTTCAGAAATTTAGTCTACAGTGGGACGTTACATATTCTTGCCAATGACTACTTTTGAGGTGATATCCTTAAACCTTCAATTCCTAGACTGTGTTCAGCTGGAGGTGACCGACATGTTTCATGTTGGAATCAACTAAGATCATTCATCTCCCCTGGTGACCAAGATCTAGGAATTGATTAAAATGTTTTATTAAAAATTAAATTGTTTTGGCTTGTGGTGGGGGAATTTCCCCATTTTGAGCTCCGTCGCACATGCAGAATTTTATACTTTGGACATGAAATTCAGTAGCGTGATGGATAACGTAGGATCCACAGGGTTGTCAACCTGGTTCATCTTCAGGAGAAAATCGTGCTTTTTGACTGAATTTTTTGCTGGTGGTGCCTTTTTTGTTGTTTAATTCCTCAACCAAATATGCCCGCTGTCTCACCCAGATGATTCTTTTCACGGTATATTACCAAAATTATGGGAGTAACTCACCGCTACATGTTTGACCTGCGGTGGATCTAAAGGTATGGCCTTATGATCCTGGTAAACAAAAAAAAACTCCTGGTGTAATAACAAATGCCATAGTTAATTTTGTACTTATGTTAAAAGTTTTTTGAGTATTACTTGTTTAGTGTGTTACTGTATAAAAATTTTTTAGTTGAAGTTATATATCCACATGTTATTCTATTTTTCTTTGATAGTAAACTTTCTAGGCGGAATAAAAAAGCAGGCACTTAATTCCTGCAAGCGTGGTTCGCTAGGTACTGTGATCAGATGGCCAAAAAACCTAAGTGATCTTACTTAAGTTTTTTGAATCAGCTATAACTTGAGATTAAATAGACTAATAGACATGAAATTTGGTATACATATGTAATCGATAATGGGCTATCGATTGGTCATAATATTTTTGCATTGGCGTGAAGCGCCGCCACATATCGTATGCGCCGCCGCGTGAAAAAATCAGCTATAACTTTAGATTGATTGAATAGACAAATCGACATTGAATTTTGTATACATATGTAATGGATAAGGCGCTATGAATTGGTTATAATAATTTTGATGCGGCGCTAAGCGTCACGACGCGAAGCGCCGCCGCGTAAAAAAAAACAGAAATAACTCTTGACTAAATAGACTTATTAATATGAAATTTGGTACATATATGTAATCGATAATGGGCTATCGATTGGTAATATTATTTTTGCTGTGACGTGAAGCGTCGCCACATACCTAATGCGCCCCCGAGTGAAAAAATCAGCTGTAATTTTAGAATAAATAGACTAATCAACATGAAGTTTGAGAGAGTTTATTGTTGCAAACATTACGTCATATAACACTAAATGATACAACATATTGTTAGTAAAAAAAATAGAATATTTTCATATTACAAAAATATAAATGTTATAGATTTAATACACAAAAAAAATATTTGTCACTAAGAAAATTTAAGATAAAGAATCTATTTAGGGGTTTCAAAGTTTTTATAAATTAAAATGAAAGTGATAAAAGTTTTGATCTAAAACTACCGAGTGAAGAAGCTAAAACAATTTCAGCTGGGAGTTTATTCCAAATGTTTATAATACGATTTGTAAAATAAGTTTTGGTTAGATCTAAATTAAATTTTTTCCCTTTTAATTTTAAGCCGTTTGAGCGGGTTTTAGATGTTTTATCAATTGAAAAAATTTACTAACATCAACAATGTTATTTTTTAGCTTGTAACATAGGATTAAGTCATTTGCTGTGCGTCTATATTCAAGAGTTTGTAAATTTAATTCAATTAGGCGAGTTTCATAGCTTAAATGAGGAAAAAAGCATCGCTTATATAATCTTCTTGTAAATGACTTTGGACTTTTTCTAGGCATTCTATGTCTTTTTTAAGATAAGGGTTCCAGGAATAGGTTTTGAACTCTAAAAGAGGACGTACAAATGTCTTATAAACGCACAGCAGTCGATTCATATTACAAGTTCGAAAAGTTTTAAACAAAACTGAAATTCTTTGTGCCTTAGCTGCAATAGAAGAGCAGTGCTGTGAAAATTTCATATCTGAAGCAACAAGTACGCCTAAATCTTTAACAATATTTGACTGCTCAACTATATTACCATTTAAATTATATGGCTGCTTTAAATTTCTTAACCCTAAGTGTAATATAGTGTATTTTTTAAAAGCAATAGTAAGTTGCCAATTATTTGCCCAATTGCAAAAACTATTAAGATTTTTTTGAAAATCCTGTGGGGTAGTGTTTTCATTTAAAATACTATAAATTTTGGCATCATCGGGATTATCATGATCATCAGCATCATCATGACCCCACTAGAGACATCTACTGCGACTGAAGGTATATATTCACAATTATCTACAGTGGAGATATCATTTGAGATTACTTTTTAGGTTCGATTTAACAGAAAGCTAGAAATCCAAGCATGAAGTTCATAGCCTATTCCATAGGCAGATAACTTTTTTAGTAATTTTTGGTGGCTTACTGAGTAAAACGCTTTAGCAAAATCAATATACATTGCGTCAACTAAATTTATTAGTTGACGCGATGATTGGTAATATTTAATTTTGATGCGGCGCAAAGTGCAGCAGCGTGAAGCGCCACCGCGTGAAAAAAACAGGAATAACTTTTGGCTAAATAGACATATCAACATGAAATTTGGTATACATATATATATATATATATATATATATATATATATATATATATATATATATATATATATATATATATATATATATATATATATGCGACGCAAAATTGTCGTCGTGCATGGTCCCCTTCTTCTTCTGTTTGCTCTAGTGGCAGAGATGTTGCTTCGGTAAGTCCATTATTCGCTGTTCCTTTGGCTGCTAGGAAAATGTTCCAATTATCCTTCTGATCCATGATCTTCATTAGGAGCGGCAGAACTGCGACAGACTTGTCAGCAATCATAGTGCAGGGACTTCCGTCACGCTTTTCTCCTAGCCGTTTAACGATGACATCATCAAAAGATAATGCTGGCTGCAGGCATCCCGCGTAGAAAAAATTTACAGAGAAACTGCCACAAGTTCCTCTGTAACCCTCCTCCTTTATCCTGGCTTGGGACAGGCACTGTATAAACAGTGGCGGAGTTGGCTTGTATGGTCCCCTTTCCGGCGCCCTGTCGTCTCACGCGTAATTATTAAATATTTTTCTTATTCCCCTTTAGCTGCACAGGCAGCTCGTTTTTCACACGCCTGGGTGGCTCTCCTCACTTACAGACCAACTAAGTCAGCGGTAAAAAGGCGGTGGTATATTACGCGCCGCAGCCGGCTCAAACAGCCGTTTTATGCCCCTCATTTTCCTAGGGCGAGCAAAATGAGTAAACAATCAGCAAGTAGCCGGTTGACCCGAGTGGGAATAATAGCGTGTTGCAAAATGCCAAACATGTGGTTTTTGTTATCAAAAGCTTTGCATATTTAAACGGCATGGTTTCGCCAAACATCACTTTTTATTTTTATCTCGCGCTTATCCAGCTTTCTCAACCAGCTCTCGGAAAAAGGCTTCGAAATATTTGAAAAAGGGTTCCAAAAGAAACCCTCTTATTTTTATATTTTTGTTTGTTCGCCCCCTGGGTTGTCCGGGGTTGTTGTCAATGGGCATTTTTTTAGTGTTTTCATAATAGCTCTCTTCCCCCCATTTTTCTGGAATTTTTGGCAAACTTATGGAGGAATTTATGGCGATTGGTCGAGCCCCCTACAGAGAAACCGCGCCAACTAGCGTATTATGCGATGTTGGTATTTTATTTTTAAGCTGATTCAATTGCGGTTTATTCTCCCCTAGTCGCCCGGCTCATACTTGCTGATAATAACGATCGAAGTTCAGCCCAGGTAAAATGCCCCTTTGTGGCTTAGTTGTCCGCTTGAGTTAGAACTAGTCAGCACTAGTTCCTTAAGATTAATTTAGACACTTAAGTTTAGTTTTGTTTAGGGCCCTCCCCTTAGTTTGGTGGTGGTAGAGGTTTCCCCTCATCCCCCCTTACTTGAGCTAAGGCCTCTTTTTATTTAAAAGGTTAGTTTTGGGTTACCCAAACACACTTGTTACTAGTCTGCCTTCGTGTAGGTTTTTTGGGTAGTTTACCACTAAATTGTGCCAAATTTCTAAAACCTGTGTTTAAATGGCTTTAAGCCTTATTTTTGCATTTTCCCCCTTCAACGCCCGCAGCTTTGGCTAACCCAAAAAGTGCCCCCTTTTTTAAGTTAAGTTTCCGCCCAGGCTAAGCACAAACAACACAGTAATTTATCGTAAATAATTTTTATAAGTCACACAATAGGTTAAGTAAAGTCCCCCCCAGGTGCCATTCCCCAATTTAGGTTTACCCACTTTTTCTGTCTTGCGTTCCTGGCCTTGGTTATACAAGTTTTGGCCACTAATTAAATTAAATACCATTAAATTCGCGTTTGGCAGTTCAGACGAGAGCTCAGTTGGTTAACTCCCAACTTAGCTCTCGTCAGTAATAAGTACTAATTACTAATTTATTAGCGGATTTGACTAGGCTTACCTTTACCTGGCTGGCGCCAAAGACTGCTCTTTGCAGCGACTCAAAACCCGTTAGGGCGTAAGTAACAGAATTATCTAACCTTTCTTTCCTACTTTTTCCTTGGCGGACAAATGTGCGCCAGTAGCTGATCGCCTACAGGTTTTTGGCGTTACACACACACACACACACACACACACACACATATATATATATATATATATATATATATATATATATATATATATATATATATATATATATATATATATATATATATGTGTAAACAATCATGAGCTATCGATTGATGATATTAATTTTGTTGTGGCTGAAGCGCCACCGTGTAGTGCGCCGCTGAGTGAATAAAATCAGCCATATTTTTTGATTAAATAGACTAATAAACATGAAATTTAGTAGATATATATAATTAATGATGACCTATCAAATAATGATATTAATTTTGTTGTGGCGTGAAGCGCCGCCCCATATTTAATGAGCCGCAGCATCATGGAAAAATCAGCTATAAGTTTTACGCTTGACGCTAATGAAAAATCAATATAACCATCCCCAATCGATAGCCCATCATCAGTTACACATATATTCTAAATTTCAAGTTGATTAGTCTATTTAATCTAAAATTATAGCTGATTCTTTTACGCGGTGGTGCATAAGGTATGTGGCGGCGCTTTACGTCAGAGCAAAAATACTATCATGAATCGATGGCCCATCATCGATCACATATATATACCAAACTTCATGTAGATAAGTCTATTTAGCCAAAAGTTATTCTTTTTTTTGCTGCGGCGTTTCAAGCAATAGCATTTTGCGCCGCATAAAAATTAAATATTACCAACCAATAGCCCATCATTGATTACACATGTCTCTAAAGGTTCATGTTGATTAGTCTATTTATTCTAAAGTTACAGCTGATTTTTCCATTCGGCGGTGCATTAGGTATGTGGCGTCGCTTAACGTCACAGCAAAAATGATATTACCAATTGATAGCCCAGTGTTGATGCCGGCCGAAAGTAGCCTAGGATTGGAATGCGTTCCGCGCTCCAGGAACGTGTTAGAGAACGCGAGTTATGGGAACGCATTCCAAAGATTTTCGACATTCTGAAACGCGTTCTGGCTTTCTCTGGGATCCCTAGAACGCACCCAGAATGCGCTCAGAACGCGTTCCCAGAACGATGCAGGTGGGCGATGCCGAACATCAAAGCTGGGAATTGATGTCATAGCCAATCACAGGCTGAGATTTACACCCTTCCCAGGCGCGTTCCTGGAACGCGTTCCAGGAACGATGCAGGTGGGCAAAAGTCGGAACATCAAAGCTGGGAATTGATTTCATAGCCAATCACAGGCTGAGATTTACACCCTTCCCAGGCGCGTTCCTGGAACGCGTTCCAGGAACAATGCAGGTGTTTAATAGGATAGTAATTAAATTATGAAAAGATGCCAAAACACCTTTTATGTTTTACACCCATTCTTAGGACCATAAAAGTCAGTCCAGATTTTGACTGAAATATAATTATTTGGAGCTGATCAGCAACATTTCATCACAATGCATTTAATTATTAGTTTAAGAATGATTTAGTACAATAAATAGATTACAGAAATATCAATAATATAAAAATAAAAACTGTTTACCGCATTTAAACATAATTACATATTTTCCTATGTCAAAATTTCGCCAAAATCAAAAATACAATATTTTATTAAGACATAAATATAAAATATACAAAATAGTGTCAAAATAAAACATACAAAATATTAATACAATTTACAGTTATGTAAAAAGATTATTGTCATCTTGTTGTTTAATTATTTAGCTTAAATTCTTTTTAGATTAGTAATTTTTTCTAATTGCATTATTTTATTAAGACATCAATAAAAACGTACAAAATATTGTCAAAATAAAACGTACAAAATAGAGTTACAATTTGCAGTTATGTTAAAAGCTTTTTTATCTTGTAGTTCAAGTATGTAGCTTTAAATTTTATTTAGATTAATTAATTTTTCGCTTTTGGAGTATTTTATATTAAGACATTAAAACAAAACGTACAAAATAGTGTAAAAAACGTACAAAATAATGTTAAAATTTACAGCTGTGTAAAAAGCTTTTTGTTATCTTGTAGTCCAAGTATGTAGCTTAAAAGATTTTTTTATTAATTAATTTTTTGCAAGTTCTTAACTACAAATTATTACAATTATAAAAATAACTCTGTGCTGTAGACAAATTAAACCTGGCTGACCTTGATGGAATTACTCTGATCAAAATTCTATTTTAGGATTAAATACTATTATTAAATTTAAATGTAACCAAGGAAACACTATTCAATTCAGTCTTATGGGTCTGTTTTTTAGAAAAGGATTAGTAATTTTAACTTTGATTAAGAAGATTTTAAATTAACACTTAATTTTAAAACACTTTAATTCTTAATCTTAAATCCTCTTCAAGTGGGCTACAGTAGTAAGAAAGATTTTGTGAACCGAAATTCTTGAGTTCAAGGTTTTATTAAATCATCAGTAGTTCAAAAAAACAACAAAAACAATTGCGTAATGTAAAAAAACATTAATTTTAAAAAACAAAAGAACAGCTCAAAAACTGCTAATTTGTTAAACTTTTTGTTTCGAAATCTTTGTGGTTAATTTACGCTTGCGGTCAGGACTCACGACAGCTCCAAATATAAGCGGTATAGGATGCAGCGAATTTTTTTTTTATTTTGAAATCCTAAAGTATGTTGAATTCATCTGATTTCCAAAATCGTCGTATGACAAATTTTATTTTAATAAATTGTAATGAAAAAATCTGTTGTTAAACTATAATAATTATGTTCGGAACTGTTTCAACAACAATTGTTTAAATTTAGATTAAATTGTGGTTTCAACAGTTCCAAGCATATTATTTTTATCTTGTGGTTTAAGTATGTATTTAAAAAATTAAAAACAAAAGCTCAGACCGCAAAGGAAACACCATAAAAAACGGTTTTTAAAACATTTGAGCAAAAAGCGGCAAAACTTTTTAATGTTTTTTAACATGATAACAAAATTAAAATTAAGTTTTTGTAAGTTAAAAGTAAAATTGGTACAGAGATGGGTATCAAATCATAGTCAAGTCATGAGTATCAGAAAAAATACAATTAATACATTGTGGGCCCTCCATTCATAGCAATAACTTGGGGTACAATTTTATGAATGTGTTGAGCAATTCCGGTTCAAGTACTTGGAATGAATGTACTGTAAGAATTGATGGTGCTTCCCACCAAATACAATTGAATGTCAGGTAACTGACTTAATTTTGACCACTTTATTTTTATTTTTTTGAAATAAGTTTTTTCTGGTTTTTCCAATCAGCCCAAGATTTGGTCTAAAAATCAAACGATAGCTATTTTTGTTATTCCAGTGCAAAATTTTAAAATTTCTCTTAAATTTAAAGATCAGTGAAGGTTTAAAGTCTTTTTTTTATAGTGGCCGAAATAAGGTGCGAGCCATTAACGAGCCATTGTAAGGCGCGAGCCATTAACTTCGGCCACCTAGAAAAAACTTGCTAAAGCTATTGCTAAAACGAAACTTAAAAATTTTTAAAAGTTGCAAATTTATCCTTAGGTATTGTTCTTAGTACATATAACTTAATTTAATCCGTTTGCAAACTTTAATAGTTATTAGCAAGACATTAAATAATTATGTCAAAACCTTAAAAAAAACAAGTTTTAATAACATGTATTTTTTGTTGAATTTTTTTGGTTAAAAAAACGCCAAAAAAGTCAAACGAGCAAAAAAAAATTCCTTAAAAATAGTACGATAGTACGATGATATGGAAAAAACCTGATCAAAAAGTTTTAAGTTAGCTGTTTGCGAATTCGCTGTTAACATAAAAAATAATCTGCAGTATTCCGTATTACTTCACAAACTGTAGATTATTCTATAGTTTTTGGCAAATTTTTGTATATGATAGAAAAATCTACACTGTGGAATAATCTTACGTATAATTAAAACTACTGTTTTTCAATAGGCAAAAAATATAGAGTTTATGAAACAAATATTTTAATTTAAAATATCAAAACTTTTAAAATCGTTTTCCTGTTTTATTTGGTTTAATTTTATATTATTTACGGTATAGTGGAGTTAGGTCTTCGTTAATTTTCAGTGGAGTTAGGAGTTAGGTCTTCAGTTGGCAGAAAATAAATGTGAAATTCTTCACGTCAATTCGAGGAGAGACAAAAGAAATAAGGACTATATCATTGGAGATAAAACTCTTGCCAGAGTACAAGTGGCAAAAAACTTAGGTATCTATGTGTCTGAAACAATCAAATTTTATTATCACTGCAATATAATTTCTTAAAAAGCACTGAGAACTTTAGAACTTTTAATTCTCTCTGAGTTCTTTCGAACTTTTCATTCTAATAACATTAAAAACTTGACTCACGCGTACACTACGTACGTTAGACCTATGTTGGAATATGGAAGTGCAATTTGAATCCATATTTAAAGCACTATATTGACTTAGTTGAACGTGTCCAGAAAAATTTCACACGAAGACTGTTTAAAAGATGTAAAAGACTGTTTAATAGATTGAAATTTCTGAAACTACAGAAGCTAAATGACAGACGTAATATTATAGATCTTTTAGAATGTTATAAAATTATTCACGCCAAAACCAACATTGACCCCAATGATTTTTTCTATTTCAATCGAAATTGTACTAGAGGTCATTCATTAAAACTATAAAAGATATGTACATTGTTAACGTTTTTTTGTTCTTATATATTGCTTGTTTCTTGGATTAAACTTTACTTTACTTTACTTTAACCTATACTAACAACAGTTTTAATACAGCGCTATGTGCGGTCAAACGAATTAGTAACCGAAAGACGATCCAACTTAGCTATAAAAAATTTCAAACTTTATTAATTTAAAGTATATTAATAAAAAAACGACATGAACTAAGTTTACATGAGCGAAATAACTAAATTTGCAGAGAAAAAATATTCAGGCCCTGTGCCAGGGGGCGAAAGTTTACAATTGTTTAGTTTGTTAGTTTCATGATTATAGGAAAAACTTTAAAATTTGCTTAAGTTTTTTATATAGGTTTGCGATAAAAATAACTTACATAAGTAACACTTTGAGTTGTTTGTTTTAAATAATTTCTATTGTTCATCAAATAATCTTACATTTTTAATATAAAAACATGCCTTAAGTTCAATGTAAATATATATTTTAAGCCCCATTTTTGCTCAATTTTAATGTGAAATTAAAGCAAATAAAACAGGAAAACGATTTTAAAAGTTTTGATATTTTAAATTAAAATATTTGTTTCATAAACTCTATATTTTTTGCCTATTGAAAACAGTAGTTTTAATTATACGTAAAATTATTCGAGGAGTATTTCTATCATATACAGAAAATTTGCCAAAATGATAGAATAATCTACAGTTTGTGAAGTAATACGGAATATGACAGATTATTTTTTATGTTAACAGCGAATTCGCAAACAGCTACGAAAACTTTTTGATCAGGTTTTTTCCATATTATCGTACTATCGTACTAATTTTTCAAGGAATTTTTTTGCTTGTTTGACTTTTTTGGCGTTTTTTTAACCAAAAAAATTCAACAAAAAATACATGTTATTAAAACTTGTTTTTTTTAAGGTTTTAACATAACCATTTAATGTCTTGCTAATAACTATTAAAGTTTACAAACGGATTAAATTAAGTTATATGTACTAAGAACAATACCTAAGGATAAATAAACAACTTTTAAAAATTTTTAGTTTCGTTTTAGCAATAGCTTTAGCAAGTTTTTTCTAGGTGGCCGAAGTTAATGGCTTGGCGCCTTACAATGGCTCGTTAATGGCTCGCACCTTATTTTGGCCACTATAAAAAAAAAGACTTTAAACCTTCACTGATCTTTAAATTTAAGAGAAATTTTAAAATTTTGCATGGAATAACAAAAAATAGCTATCGTTTGATTTTTAGACCAAATCTTGGGCTGATTGGAAAAACCAGAAAAAACTTATTTCAAAAAATAAAAATAAAGTGGTCAAAATTAAGTCAGTTACCTGACATTCAATTGTATTTGGTGGGAAGCACCATCAATTCTTACAGTACATTCATTCCAAGTACTTGAACCGGAATTGCTCAACACATTCATAAAATTGTACCCCAAGTTATCGCTACTAAATGGAGGGCCCACAATGTATTAATTGTATTTTTTCTGATACTCATGACTTGACTAATGATTCGATACCCATCTCTGTACCAATTTTACTTTTAACTTACAAAAACTTAATTTTAATTTTGTTATCATGTTAAAAAACATTAAATAGTTTTGCCCCCCTTCGCTCGAATGTTCAAAAAACTGTTTTTTATGGTGTTTCCTTTGCGGTCTTAACTTCTGTTTTTACTTTTTTTTAAATAAATACTTAAACCACAAGATAAAAATAATATGCTCCGAAGTGGTTTCCAAACGAGATATTTCATCTAAATTTAAACAATTGTTGTTGAAACAGTTCCGAACATAATTATTATAATTTAACAAAATATTTTTTTCATTACAATTTATTAAAATAAAATTTGTCATACGACGATTTTGGAAATCAGATGAATTCAACATACTTGAAGGATTTCAAAATAAAAAAATTCGCCGCATCCGAGACTGCTTATATTTGGAGCTGTCGCTTAGTCTGGACCGGCAAGCGTAAATTAACCACAAAGATTTCAAAACAAAAAAATTAAAATAATTAATAGTTTTTGAGCTGTTTTTTTGATTTTTAAAATTAATGTTTTTTTACATTACGCAATTGTTTTTGTTGTTTTTTTGAACTACTGATGATCCCCTGAAACCTTGAATTTATAGTATAGAATATATGAGAACTTAACGAAGAGGTAC
>JASAMX010012930.1:0-71577 GCA_030248175.1 Microlaimidae sp. YZB2_3
TATTGTGCGGTTGGGAGTTTTTATTTGTCTATTTTTCAATTTTTTTATTTTGATCAATAAATAGATAACAAGGACCTAAATGAAAAAAGTGCTTCCTAAGAAAGTTGCGTAATTCCTTCTTCTTTCTAATGAGCCCATGTTTATTTTTGATCAATCAGTAACGAATGAGGAATATCGTTTTTAAGAATGGAGCGTTGGAATAATAATAATAATAATAAGAAGAAGAAGAAGAAGGTTCTGAATTTCAAAATTTACCCACGTTCTCTAATTATGGTTGGCGCGGCGCCACGGGGCTAAATTGCCCCGTGGCGCTCCCGCGCCACCCATGATTCCCGCTGATTCTGATGTGTTACTTTCATAATTTACAAACCGAACTACTTCAAAATTAAATTCATCTGTTTTGTTATAAATTTCAGTCTTCAGTTTTCTTTCATCAACTTCCATTTGAATGTTACTTTCATAATTTACAAACCGAACTACTTCAAATTAAATTCATCTGTTTTGTTATAAATTTCAGTCTTCAGTTTTCTTTCATCAACTTCCATTTGAATATCCAGGTACGCACATTGTTTTCGACAAGTTGTAGTTTCATTTAGTGGTAGTCGAATAGGATATATTTTCTTACAAATATCCATAAAGTAAGAATTATTAATAGCACACAAATCATCAATATACCTAAAGACATATTTTAAGTTCCTTGTTATGTCTAAGTTCTCACGATTAGTCATAAATTTATATTCCAACACTGATAATGTCAAATCAGCTATCAGTGGACTGCAGTTAGTTCCCATAGGTATACCACTTTTTTGTTTAAAAATGCACCCTGCGAATTTTACATATGCATTATCTATAACAAAATATATTGCATACTTCATGTATAAACCGAGTTCCAGTGCAAGGTGCCTATACTAAAGTATTACACTCTATTCAATTAGCGTACACTATTTTACATAAATCACTTCACACTGAAGCTAAAAATATGCGTAAATCTTAGAGTTGTAAAATACATAAATTAACAAAATGTTTTAAATTATGCTTTTATGTTTTTAAACCTTTTAAAAATTGCTTTATAACAACATTTTAATTATTTTACTATGCCTGCACTTTTTACAAAGGCCCTGGCATTCAAACTTTTGCTACAAAAACCTATTTTTAATCAAATAAATTTAAAACAGTATAAAATAAAATTAAATTTGTTGCGATTGATATTTTTTGTTACTGGACTGTTCCAGGAAATGAAAATATAAAGATCGCCAAAAAAACTTCAATGAAAATTTTTAAAAAAATTGCGTGCAAAAAAATTTGTTTTACACACGACAGCTTAACTGACTTATTTTTTATTATTTTGTGTTTGTTTAAAATTACTTTTTAACGTCGCCGAAATTAAGACAAAAAAATAAAAACAAAAGGCCTGTGATTTTTTTAATAAAAATTTATCTTTTAGTTTAAAAAATATTTACACGATGAAGATGAGGGGTTTAACTACGGTGGGTAAATATTAAATGGGATAAGCCGATGACGATTAATCATTGTTGTAAAATTCTACATTTTACATTATGGAAAAATTAACCATATTTTTCTGACACTAAAACTTAAAATTTGTTTGAAACGTTTCTATCTATTACATAGAATAAATTAGCTGGCAACGTAACCGTAAAAGCAAAAGTCGTCTTAGTAGTTTTTATTTCGACAAAAGATTTCGTGGCGACTGCGAGCGTATACAATATCATTTTTGTACCGTTTCGTTGACTTGAAATGAAATGAAATGACCACTCTAATTTTAGTTGTGAAGAAGGGTCTTTCCCTCTTTTGGTGAAAATATTTTGTCCAGCATAAAGATGTCTGTGTTAATTTTTTACTAATTTAAACCACCTTATGATGCTCCATAAACTATAAGGTTTCCCATAATATCTCATTTATCCTCATTTTTTCTGTGGTTGGGGAGGAAGGTTCTTCCATCTTTGGTAAAAATATGTTGTCCATGTTATTTTCTTAAAATTTTAACCCATTTATGACATTTTCCAGACTGTACGCTTTGCAATGATACCTCATTTAGCCCAATCCGTTTTGTGGTTGGGGTGAAAGTCCCTTTTGGTGAAGATGCGTTGTCCAGCATAAAAATGTCCTTGTTATTTATTTTTTGAAAAATTCAACCCTTTTATGACATTCTTTGAAATTCAAGGTTTGCAATGATATCTTATTTAGCCCAATCCTTTTTGGGGTTAAAGAGAAAGGTCATTCCTCCTTTTAGTAAAAAAATGTTGTCCAGCATAAAGATGTCCATTTTCATTTTTCCAAAAACATGATATTCTGGTTTCACATTGGCGAATTACTCTTACCAATAAGTTTGAGCCAATTTGAAGATAAAATTTTTTTCAACTTTCAAAGTCCATAGGGCCCTGTTTTTATGAAAAAGTGTTGTCCAACCAAAAGATGTCCATGCTATTTTTTTTTAATTTCAACCCCTTTATGACATTCCCCTGTCTGTAAGCTTTGCAATGATATCTCATTTAGCCCAATTCTTTTGCTGGTTGGGGAGGAAGGTCGTTCCTCTTTTCAGTGAAAAAACGTTGTCCAGCAGTAAAATGTCCATGTTAATCTTACCAAAAACATGACATTTTGGTTTTACATTAGATAATTACTCTTATCAATAAGTTCGAGCCAATTCAAAGACAAAAAATTTTCACTTTTCAAAATCCATAGGTTTCCCCTTTTTGTGAAAATGTTTTGTCCAGGCTAAAGATGTCCATGCAAATTTTTTTCTAAATTTCAACCTCTTTATGACATTCTCCGGACCGTAAGCTTTGCAATGATATCTCATTTAGCCCAATCCCTTTTGTGGTTGGTGAGCAAGGTAATTCCCTTCTTTAATGAAAAAAACGTTGTCCAGTATAAAGATGTCCATGTTCATTTTTCCAAAAATCATAATATTCTGGCTTTACATTGCCTAATTACTCTTTCAAATAAGTTTGAGCCAATTCTGAGTCAAAAAATTTTTTAAGTTCCAAAATCCATAGGGTCCCCCTTTGGAGAAAAGGCGTTGTCCAGTATAAAAATGTCCATGTAAGTTGTTTTAAAAATTTCAATCCCTTTACGACATTCCCTGGGGTATAAGCTTTCCAACGATACCTCATTTACCTAAATCCGTTGGGTGGTTAGGGAGGAGTTAGGCAACACACAGACAGACACAAACACACACACACACACACACACACACACACACACACACACACACACACACACACACACACACACACACACACACACACACACACACACACACACACACACACACACACACACACACACACACACACACACACACACACACAAATAGGTTGTTTTAGTTTTTTATTTCAGCCTAAAAAAAACTAAGTATTGAATCGACTATTTAACAAGAAAAACATTCAAAATTTTTCACTAAAGCGGATTAATAACAAACAATAAAAAGTGTATTTTAATAATTATTTAATAAATTATCTAATTTGTAACTTAAATACAAATTTTTAAAGGCTAAAGTTGGTTAATTTTTGTATTTTTTGTGAAAAGGTGAAATTAAAAAAAAATTCTGCGTTTTTATTGTTTTTTGTTTAAAAAAAACGTCATTATCGCACAAATTTAATTGGTCCCTTCATGTCTGCATCTCATAATTTTCAGCGTCAGCCAGATATAATTCAACCATAATACTAAAATCATGGTTTTAGTTTCTTGAAAAATTTCAATACTAAAATTTTTTAAATTGGTACAACAAAATTTGTTAAGTTTAAAAATTATTGTGGTGGTTATTATGTGCAAATTAAATTACTCTAACTAAAGGTAATTTAATTTATTCGTGTAAACTTTGTATTGATAAAATCTCTAAAAACTTCAGCTTATTATTTTATAAAGTTCGCATGAAAACGTCTCTTTTTTCAAGGCACAAAGGCTTTTTATATTAAGGAACAAAATAATACAAAGCTGTATTATACTGATTATAATTTTACTTTATATAATACGTGTGGTTTTGGGGCGGCTTTTTTATGTATTTGGTTGCCTTTCAACAAAACAATAAATAATAGTTTACGAAAAAAATGTTTATGCAAAAAAACTTATACGCATTTGTTTGACTTTAAATAAGAATGTTTTTGTTTCTTATTTAGTAATAGACTATTTCGACATAAGGCGTTTTACACAGTAAAATTTCGATACACATTAGGCCGAAAGTTGAAATTAAAATAATATTTAAATGAAAACTTCTATTAATTTTGAAGTGTAAAATAACGTGTAAACACTAAAGGCAAAATATAAATTTGATTGGATTTGTAATAATGTAGTTATTAATGTTTAATTTGGTAAAAATGCGAACATAAAAAATAAAATTACGATCATATCAAGCACCGAATATATAAGTAGGATTTTACTCTATTTCATCAGATGGTCTGATGATCTAGTGGTTTGAGGAGGTCTGCTTTAGACTGCAAGGTCGGGATTTCGAACCCCAATGAAGTTCCTTTTCCATTTTTTGTACCGGGAATTTAAACTTATCAAAATTTCATTTAAACTTTTTAAAATTGAATTTAATAAAAAAACAGATCTTTTTAGATATTTAAAAAAATCAATTAATTGATTATTGATTGGTATTAATAAAATAAGAAAGAAAATAGATCTGCTAGTGATTGATGTAGATACTAAATTTTTGATGTAGATATTTTGCTATAGACACAAAAAAATTAAAACCGAAGTCTGTAATGTAAAAAGCTTCTTGGAGTCTATTGTTTAATTTCTTTTAATATAATAGTATGGTTGATTTTTTAATTAAAAATCCTCCACGAAATATTGTTTTTCATTATTGTTGTGGATTTTAATGTAAATAATCTTACGGAAAATAATTTTTCCAAAAAAAAACACCAAGTAAGTATTATGCAGCTATATTCTATCTACCACTAAAAAAACTAAATATAAATTATACGTCCCGGTACAAAAAATGAAAAAAGAAGTTCATTGGGATTCGAACTCCCGACCTTGATTATCGAGTAAAATCCTACTTTTGTAATTTTATTTTTTATGTTCGCGTTTTTACGAAATTAAACATTAATAACTAAATTATTACAAATCCAATCAAATTTATATTTTTTCTTTAGTGTTTACAAGTTATTTTACACTGCAAAAATTAATAGAAGTTTTCATTTATATATTATTTTAAATTCAACTTTCGGCCTAATGTGTATTGGAATTTTACTGTGTAAAACGCCTTATGTCGAAATAGTCTATTAGAAAGTCTAAGATGCGGGGTTTGGAGCCGCAAATAAAGAGCTTAAAACCACCGAGAAGTTTTAGGAACCTCGGAGCCGCGAAAAATATGAACTTGCTGCCATAAATAAATAAATAGTTTAAGTTTTGGCTTAGGTTTTGGCCATTTTTATTTTTGACTCCAAGTTCTCTTTTTACGACTTCGAATTCCCCACATACGGCTCCAAGTTTTCTTTTTTCAGATCCAACTTCCAGTTCCAAGTTCCCTCAACGCTATTACCCTAAACCAAGTTCAAGCGGCTGTACCAGCCACTTAAACTTATAGCTTGCGTTCCGCTACGATGCGCCTGCGGCACGTTATGTTGAACGCACATTGTTTGAATAATTGTTTTACTTGTTTTAATTTTAAATTCAAACAAAAATCTAACCGTGCTATTCATAAAACTTTCCATTTTGGACTGGGTCCGTTTTTTACGCAGACCGTTCTGCGTAAAAAACGGTCGCAGTCCGTTTTGATTATCGGAAAGTGGACTGGGTCCGTTTTTATCATCGGAAAGGTCCGTTTTGATCATCGGAAAGTGGACTGGGTCCGTTTTTATCATCGGAAACGTCCGTTTTGATCATCGGAAAAGCGGACTGTTTCCGTTTTTATCATAGGAAAGGTCCGTTTTTGTCATTGGAAAAGTCGACTGAGTCCGTTTTTATTGGACCCAGCTCACTTTCCGATGATAAAAACGGACCCGGTCCGAAGTGGACCAGGTCCAAAAGTTTTATGAATAGCACGGTAAGGTTTACACTTTACGCTAGAAACTGCAAAAAACATTTAAAGTAAGGAGTTGTCAAAATTTTGAAATTACTTTTTATATTTTTTACTCTTACCTTTAATTTTAAAAAATAGGCCTTACTTTTATGCTTACTTTACTTGATAAATTTTGGACATTCACACGATTTTAGAATCTTATCGTTGCTCAGACGCGGAGTGCATATCGTGTCTCGCCGTTCCAGTGTAGTTCACACCGGCAAGTGGCAAGTGACAACGCGTTCAGACCGCAGCGACAAGACTTACGTAGCAGTATGAAAAAACGGGTGGGGAATCCGTTTTCACTTGTCACTCCGGTCAGGATAGTCAAAACCCTCGCCACTTAAACGGAAATTGTTCAGTGTTAATATTCATTTACAGCATTACAACGTATTAAGGCTGGTTCATACTTATGACAAAACGTCCTTTAGACAAAGTCCAAAGGACAATTTTAGAAAAGCCAAAACGTCCTTTGGACAAGCCAACACGTCCTTTGAATTTTTTCCTTTGGACGAAGTATGAACGCTACTTAAAGTTTGTCCTTTGGACTTTGTCCAAAGGACAAAATACCAAGGGGAAAGTCCAAAGGACAAAAAATTATGGAACACGTTGTCCTTTGGATTTTGTCCAAAGGACGTTTTGTCATAAGTATGAGAACCATCCTTTAGAATCACTTCTAGTCAATTAGTGCTTATGAAAACACGGGAGACCTTTCGTCCATTGGAGATAAATTTTTTTCCCAAGCACTAATTTGCTAAAAGTGATTCTATTAACTCCTCCCGCAACCATCCCCACAGAGCAAAACATATATGACGTCATCACGAATTTTATATGACATTTTGAGGGTCCTTAAAATCCTGACGTGGTGTAAACCAGCCCTAAGAGCTGGAGAAAAGGGACGCCCGGCGGATTTGACCAAGAAGTTCTAATTTAAACTGCACTGGTGCGTTTCTGTTCTACGTTTCAAACGCGTTAAAAACTGCAAAAAGTTAAATTCTCATTTCTTGTGTGTTCTGGCTCACTGTGCCCCATTAAGCGTAATTTACATAAACTGAGCACATTTGGTAAAAAATTTTAACAAGATAGTCAAAACCCTCCCATTTAAAAGAAAATCTGTTCAGTGTTAAACACCTTAACAGAGTTATGACCTTATAGAATCATTCTTATCCACTTAAGGCTTGGGAAAAATGGAGATCTTTCATCCATTGGAGATCTTTTTATTCTTCAAGCACTAATTGGCCTAAAGTGATTCTAACAAATCCTCCAACAACCATTCCCACAGAGAAAAACAGATATGACATGATCACGAATACTAGATGACATTTTGAAGGTCCTTAAAATACTGACGTGATAGGAAAACGGGCTCCAGTTCTGGTTCTGTTATAGTTATTAAATATCATCACGGGTTTTATGAAAGTTAATAACTGTATCCTATAGATTATTAAATTAAACGAAAAAACTATTTGTGTCAGGCTTAAAATCGTTTTTCACTCAGCTTAAAACAAAAGAAAAGATTCTATTATAATTTAAATACAACCTGAATAAATAAAGCGTCAAAAATTATCTAATGATAACAGTGATGTGCGAAAAGCTTTTAAATTCACAGGGTCATTCAGGGCATTTTCTAACGCAAAATCTTGAATTCAATCCATTCCCAGTATAACATGACCACTCTGAAACACGAAAAATGTAAACAATTTCAATTGAGGAAATTTTCTATGGAATTCTTGTTGTTCATTGTTTTTCACACATGTTGTTTTATAATTAATTTTTATAAATTAAATTTATTAAAATGCTTTTAAATAGAAATAAATTAAAAAATAGCCAAAAAATACTACCTGTTTTACGGTTTATTGCAGAAACCATTAAAAATAATTTTATACCTTTTTTTCCTTTTTATTTATTTTCAAATTTTACCTAGCACTTTTCAGTCTACTAATTAAACACTTTAAAAAAAGTATTTAAAAAAATTAGAATGGCCTTTAAGTATTGGTAACAATAGAGAAAAAAACACGTCGGTTCATTTATTTTAATTTTAACGTTTAGCAATCCTTTTCAAAAAGCAAAATATGCTAGTCCATTTGTTGTTTATTTCAAATTTAGCTTTTAAAAATTTTTGTTTAAAATAGCGGGCGTGAAACGATTACTCAAATTCCTTCAGGCCCGCGGAAGTTTCTTTTTAGTGTAAATAAAAAAAAATTTCCGGTAAAAAACAACGATGGTATGTAAAATATTAGTTTGATTTTCCGAATATTTTTATTACCAACTAATTGTAGTATACAACACTCAATAATCTGAATCGCAAATATCGACAGACAGGTGTCAGGATGTCGGACGGGTGTCACGTACAATCAAAAAATAAACAGGATTCAAGAAACCAACAAAAAAAGGCGTCACCAAAATCATTACCAACTAACTGAATTCTAATTTTTTAAGCAGTGCAAAATCTGTCTGTCATAAAAAAATTCGTTCTTCACCTGCAGAAACTTTCAGTCATAGGAATATCAAAAAAATGGGGTGTAGACGTTCAGACACCACGTAAAAGGTTCAGAAAAACCATGGAGGTTCTTAACTTGCATTATTTCAGTTATTTTAAACGTGTTTCCCACTTACTTCCAAACTAATAATTGATTTATTTTTTTAACAAATATTAAACATTACAAGATGTTTGCTTCTAATGCTGCCCGGATTTTAAGGTAAGTTTTACTAAAAAAACCATTTTAAAACAGACCATTATTTAACAGAAAAAAAGCTTTTAAGTGCAGTGATTTTTCCTTTTCTTTTATCTTAAGTGTTCTAATGAGTATGTATTTGAGCGCAGTCAGTGCTAATATATTACTAAATTAATATTTTGTTCTAAAAAATCATTTTTACGTAACAAAAAATTCATATCGCCTCGAACGGACTACTATTTCTTTAATAATCTTCAAATTTCAGATTTAGACTTTTTGAAATCATGGTTAAAACATTTCCGAAATTTAGGCCAACCGGCCACGTATTAAAAAAAGTAAGTAGCTAAAGGTAAACCCAACGTGGTTGCACCAGTTGTTCGTTGGATTAAAACATGCCCCCCATTAAGTAACCAATCAAATCACGGGAATCTGACGTCACTTTATCAGCCATTGAGAGTCGATTTAATACCGAGTTTTTTTGTTTAATAAAGTGACGTCAGATTCTCGTGATTTGAGTGGTTACTTAATGGGGGCATTTTTAAATCCAACGAACTACTATTGCAGCCACGTTAGGTTTACTTTTAGTTCTGGCTGATATATAGAAATTTGATTATAGTATGTAGTTTGAAAAAAACATAGTTAAATTCAGGATACCAAAATCCACAAGTTAAAAATCTGTATAAAATTACCAGTAAAACTCTTGTCACGCGCAGATTTTATATAGGGTAACTGACTTAATTTCGGCCACCTTTTTTATTTTTTGAATAATTTTTTCTGGCTTTTTCAATCAAGCCAAAATTTGGCCTAAAAATCAAACAATAGCTATATTTGTTATTCCAGTGCAAAATTTGAATATTTCTGTTACACTTAAAAATCAGTGAAGGTTTAAACTTTTTTTTAAAGTTGCCGAAGTTAAGGCGCGTGCCATTTATTTCGGCCACCTACAAAAAACTGGCCATAACTATTGCTTAAACGAACAATAAAAATTTCTAAAGGTTGCAAATTTACCCTTAGGTATTGTTCTCGGTACATATCACTTTATTTTTTCCCGTTTGCGAACTTTAATAGTTATTAGCAAGACTTTTAATAATTATGTCAAAACCTTAAAAAAACAAGTTTTAATAATTTGTATTTTTTTTGTTCATTTTTTATCTTTGGATTAAAAAACGTCAAAACAAAGTCAAACGAGCAAAAAAATTCTTTATAAATACGGTAGTACAATGATTTTTAAAAACAGCAAAAACAGCAGGTTGTTTCACCTAAATTTTCAGGTGGCCGAAATTAACGGAATTTTCTAACACACTAAATTGGTGGCCGAAATTAAGGCGTGGCCGAAATTAAGTCAGTTACCCTATGTATATATATTACACTTAAAATTTAATAAAATAATATTTTCTATGTTTTTTAGCGACCCCGGTCCGTTAATAAAGCGAACCGCTTTCGGGGGTTCCTTTTGAAAGTCTTTTATGGATCCCGATCCGTCATCGAGACGCCTTTTCGCGCCGCTTCTCCTTTTAGCCGAAAAGCGCTAATAGGAGAAGCGGAAGGCGCGCAAGAAGCGCAGTTGCCGCTTCGAAGGGGGAAGCGTCGGTTTACTCTCGCTTTGCAGACACCCGAGTCCCGCGCGTTCGTTGAGGCCATTTCTCGGATCGAGGAGGTGATTAATTTCGCGTTACGCCGACTTTAATCGGCCACTAATTGAATAAAATAAAAATAGTATTTTGATTTTTTTTAAAGTTTAGTGTTCAACCACAAGAACAAGCTTCGAAAAAATATTAAAATTTTTTGATTTTTTCCGACTTTTAGAACAAGAGATTAATTTTTAAAATGGATTTTTTTCTTGATTTTTAAACTTATGCTGCTAGAAACTGAAGACAATATTTAACACAGTAGGTGTCTGCGATAAATTATGTTTAAATGTTATGGTATGAAAGGAACGAAAACTACTTTTTTGACAATTGATTATTTTTAGCTAAAGCAAAAATCAATCACAACATTTAGCTTTCTTTTAAAAATCCACCGGAAATCATTGATAAATGAATAAATGATAAATAAATGATAAATGATAAATTTTGCATTTGTTTAGTTACTTATTGCAAACATTATCGATTTATCGCTGTTGATTAAATTAAAATATAACTTTACCATTATCAAGTTAAATTTGTGTAGCTTAAGCCATGTTTCGTTTTTTCAGAGGAACGGTTCAAATTTACGAAAAATGCCACCAGTGGGACAAACAAAGAAATAAACAAAAAAATTCAATGGATTTATAATCGAATATATAAAAATTGGAGCCAATTAAAAACAATCCGAACAAATCAATTTTGATTTTAAACCGATAATTTTATAATAAAATCACAGTTGTGTATCAGTTTCCTTTTATGTAGGGTAACTGACTTAATTTCGGCCACTTTTCTTTATTTTTTTGGATAAGTTTTTTCTGGTTTTTTCCTATCGACCAAAAATTTGGCCTAAAAATAAAAAGTTAGCTTTTTTTGTTTTTCCAGTGCAAAATTTTAAAATTTTTGTTACACTTAAAGATCAGTGGAGGTTTAAAGTTTTTTTTATAGAGGCCGAAATTAAGGCGCGAACCATTAACTTCGGCCACCTGGAAAAAACTGGCTATAACTATTGCCAAATTAAACAATAAAAATTTTTAAAAATTGAAAATTTATCCTTAGGTATTTTTCTTGGTACATATAACTTAATTTTTCCCGTTAGCAAACTTTTATAGTTATTAGCAAAACTTTAAATAATTATGTCAAAACCTTAAAAAACAAGTTTTAATAACCTGTATTTTTGTTGAATTTTTATTTTTAGCTTAAAAAACGTCAAAAAAAGTCAAACGAGAAAAAATTCTTTATAAATACGGTAGTACGATGATATTTAATAACAGCAAAAGATGGCAGGTTCTTTCACCTAAATTTTAAGGTGGCCGAAATTAACGGAATCATAAAATGCGCAATTAGTTAAACGCGTTGCAAAGTGATTTTGAAGAAAATATCAAAACATGAAAATTAGCAACTTTGAGCCCTAAATAGAAGATATTTTAAGGTTATATTATGCTTCATTCTAAATTTGGTGCAGTTTAAACACAAAGCAAAAATTAAAAAAATCACAAAAAATTCATTTTTTGTATGAAAATGTTGATAATGCAGAATAACAAAAATAAAAAACTTTTGCAAGAACACTTTATTCAACATTAATCCAGTTACTGTGTTTTAAAAATAAGCCAATTTTTTAACACCCTAAATTAGTGGCCGAAATTAAGGCCTGGCCGAAATTAAGTCAGATACCCTATTTCTAATGTTTCGTATGTTTTTTTTTCATTGCAACATTTTGTTTGATTGTCACATGCGCCCCTCCGTTTTTAATCGACCAAAGTCACATAAGAGATATTTAGGTGTGGAAAGTGCGTTTGCAAATGTCGAATTACGTTAATTTTTTGTTGGAAAAGTACGCAAAAACTACTGAACGTACTTTTACTGAACTGAACATCATACGGAACGCTCAATCAGCTGCGCGCCATTTATTTCCATGCAAATTAAACCACATCGTATGAAGATTATTCCTCATTTGACTTTGGTCGATTCAAGATCAAGTGTCCAAGTCACCTGTAGTTGGCAATAGATTTTTTATAAACGAATAATTATAGCTAGAATTGCCACTGGTGTAATTGAAAAATTGGTTTCGCCTGGCTGCAATTTGAGCCAAAGATTTGTAATTTGTAATTTGTAATTTGTAATTTGTAATTTGCAATTTGTAAAACGAATCACACTTACAGTTTAAATGTCGAGCATTTTATCTATATCAAAAATGAGCAAAATGAACAAAATAATATTAAAAAAGTAAATTTAAAAAAAATTGTTTCTGTAGTTGGTCCATTGCATTAAAACGGTTAAACTGACATAAGGTAATCACTTACTTAGAATGGAATCACAAAATATCAGTTTGATTTAAGTAGACTTTTTGACTAAAAAACAAATAGAATAAATTAAAAACTAAATAAATCTAAATTAAAACAAAAACACTTGACAATAAGGCTTAGTTCTTTTTACACATCTATGTTTATTTTTTAATCATTAAAACTGCGATTATAAAAAATATAAAAAAATCATAAAACGCAGCCAAAATATAACGCCGCCTATAAAAAGGCTAAATGTATAATAAAGTATCTGTGCTCGGCAGTAGGTGCCGGAATATAAATGCGATTTGTATAAAAATTAATGCGGGTCTGAATGTTTTAAAATGACGACTTTCCCCCCGTTTGGCGCTCCCCGTATTCGTTGATGAAACGTCAAAGTTGTGGGATGCGGATAGTGGGGCCGGGTCTATTCTTAGGAGGTTTCCTTCGCGCAGTTGGAGTACTAAATAATAAGTCGAGAAGTCGAACGGGAATTACCAGCGACTAATCCCCAAAAATAAGAAATTCTACCTGGTAATCGGATTTTGAATTTTGAGCAGAATTCGTTAGTTCACGATTGAAGACTTTTTTACAACGCAAAAAGCAAAAAAAGTGCCGCGTTATCGTTAGTATAAGCGGTATAGTTTTCGCGGCCGGGGTTGAGAACGCGGCGAACCGCGGAACGGGGGGAGGCGCGGCTGAACCGAAGGCGAGTTTAAAACGCCGAAATTTCATCCCGGCCGGGTTTCCTTACGACCCGAGCCCGCCGAAGCAGCCGAGGAGTAGCGCCCAGCTAACAGTTGAAGCAGCCGGCAGCTAACAGTTGAAGCCGAAGAGACGAAATTGACTCATATTAGATGTTACGGGCCGGGCAGTGAAGAAGAGTCGAGAGTGTAGAGTTAGAGTTCCCCAGCGCTTTTCTGTCAGCCGGAATCCTCAGCGCAAACAACAACTAAACCGGACGACGAAACCTGGTAAGTGCCCATCTCCTGTTTCTCGCCTTTTGGCAACAATTAACCGGGATTTAGACACCCGAGAGTTATTTTAGTCGTGGTTTGAGTTTCCGTAATTTTTGATATTTTTTATAGCCGTTTTTTAACAGCATTCATTGAACAATAAAGAGCTAATATTGTCAACGAATCAGGATTGTTGTATCTATCCTGCTTCTTGCCTTTTCGCAACATTTAACCAGGATTTAGACACTTGAGAGTTATCTTAGTCTCGTTTAAGTTTTTGTAATTTATAATTTTATTTGTAATTGTTTTTTACAGCATTTCTTGACCTATGAAAAGCTAATTTTCTGATTGTTATTATGTTTCTCGCCTTTTGGCAACAATTAACCGGGATTTAGACACCCGAGAGTTATTTTAGTCGTGGTTTGAGTTTCCGTAATTTTTGATATTTTTTATAGCCGTTTTTTAACAGCATTCGCTAAACAATAAAGAGCTAATATTGTCAACGAATCAGGATTGTTGTATCTATCCTGCTTCTTGCCTTTTGGCAACAATTAACCGGGATTTAGACACCCCAGAGTTATTTTAGTCTCGTTTAAGTTTTTGTAATTTATAATTTTATTTGTAATTGTTTTTTACAGCATTTCTTGACCTATGAAAAGCTAATTTTCTGATTGTTATTATGTTTCTCGCCTTTTGGCAACAATTAACCGGGATTTAGACACTCGAAAGTTATTTTAGTCGTGGTTTGAGTTTCCGTGATTTTTGATATTTTTTATAGCCGTTTTTTAACAGAATTCGCTAAACAATAAAGAGCTAATATTGTCAACGAATAAGGATTTTGTACACTTATTGTTGTATCTATCCTGTTTCTTGCCTTTTCGCAACATTTAACGAGGATTTAGACACTAATTCAATTTAATCCAAAAGGCGAGAGCATAATAACAATCAGAAAATTTGGCTTTCGTGGTGAGGAAATGCTGTAAAAAACAATTCCGAATAAAATATAAAACAAAAACAGAGAACTCTGGGTGTCTAAATTCCCGGTTAATTGTTGCCAAAAGGCAAGAAGCAGGAATAGATACAACAATCCTGATTCGTTGACAATATTAGCTCTTTATTGTTTTAGCGAATGCTGTTAAAAAACGGCTATAAAAAATATCAAAAATTACGGAAACCTAAAAAGATTACTAAAATAACTCTCGGTGTCAAATCCTGGTTAATTGTTGCCAAAAAGGCGAGAAAACATAATAACAATCAGAAAATTAGCTTTTCATAGGTCAAGAAATGCTGCTAAAAACAATTACAATAAAAATTATAAATTACAAAAACTTAAACGAGCACGAAGATAACTCTCAATTGTCTAAATCCTGGTTAAATGTTGCGAAAAGGCAAGAAGCAGGATAGATACAACAATCCTGATTCGTTGACAATATTAGCTCTTTTATTGTTCAATGAATATAGCTTTTAAAAAACGGCTATAAAAAATATCAAAAATTACGGAAACTCAAACCACGACTAAAATAACTCTCGGGTGTCTAAATCCCGGTTAATATGTTGCCAAAGGGCGAGAAACAGGAGATGGGCACTTACCAGGTTTCAGTCGTCCGGTTTAGTTGTTGTTTGCGCTGAGGATACGGGCTGGACAGAAAAGCGTTGGGAACTCTAACTCTACACTCTCGACTCTTCTTCACTGCCCGGCCCGTAACATCAAATATGAGTCAATTTCGTCTCTTCGGCTTCATCTGTTCGCTGCCGGCTGCTTCAACGGTGTTAGCTGGGCTACTACTCCCTCCTCGGCTGCTTCGGCGGGCTCGGGTCGTAAGGAAAACCCGGCCGGCATGAAATTTCGGCGTTTTAAATTCTCCGCCTTCGGTTCAGCCGCGCCTCCCCCCGTTCCGCGGTTCGCCGCGTTCTCAAGCCCGGCCGCGAAAACTATACCGCCTATACTAGACAAGATAACGCGGCACTTTTTTTGCTTTTTGCGTTGTAAAAAAGTCTTCAATCGGATTTTGCATATAGATCAAGTGCTATTTAAGTTACTTTTAAAAATTATTTTTACTAAAAATTTCAAATGAGATGAAAGTTTAAAATTTAACATCTTAATTTTAAACTATGAACTTAAAATTTAGTTAAATTACCCAGATAATGAAGGCACATTTCAAAAACGTTAAAGCATTTTTTAAAATAAATTTTCGCTTACTGTAAGCAAAAATATTAGCAAAAAATTTATATGCCTGGTTGTCAGATGCTAAAATAATTTATTTAGCTTGGTCTATTTTAAACCTCTTGTTAAAAACAGCTCGGAAAGTGATTTTGAATATTTAAACTGTTTTTTACTTGGAAATTTTTTCATGTAAAAAAATATGCCTATTGTCCATTTGAAAATAAAAGACAGTTCAAAGTTATCTCGCTTAGAACTTTGGGATTTTATAATTTCTGAACCATAGGAGGTCCTAATATGCAAAACTTTGGGGTTAGGCTAATGTAACTTTTGGGTATAAAAACTTTTGATACATATTTTTTGGGGCACGTTAAAATTGTAAAAACAATTTTGGAATAAATTCTTAATTTTGACCACATAAATCCTCATGTCTGAAACATTTTGCATGAATTCTTACTCATTTTTAATTTCAAAAAAACATAATTTATGGGGTCTACCCACATGATTTATGTACTACAAACGATTTTGCAAAAAATGATTTTTTACTAAATATAACAAAGTATCTATTTTGAATGTGCCTTAAAACAGTTAAAGCAACAGGGTTGAGTTCTGAGGGAATTTTCGCGAAATTCTTAAATAACTTTTGCTGATATTTTCAAAAATTTTGCACTCTTGGATTTTTCCATTTTTGTAAAAGGGTTATTTTAGTACTCTTTATTATCTTTGAATTGTTTTTAATTGCAATTTATGGAGTTTTTGTTTTTCCCTTTGTTATGCATACTAATAAAGAATAAACTTTTTCAGGTTTATTTTTTTATTTTTCAGCTTTCCTTTGGGCTTTATTATTCTTTTAGAAAAAAGCATTTAAACAAAATTAAAACTATAATCATATTACGCTTTTCGGAAGAAAAGTATAAACAAGGGTTATATTTTGGGCTGGCATTCCAATGATTATAATAACCTAATTTTTCACTGTTGTTTCATTTAAAAAAGATGAAAAACTATGTTTTGTTTTGTAATAATACGAAATCAAATAAAAATGAAGGCTTTATATAGATCAAGTGCTATTTAAGTTACTTTTAAAAATTATTTTTACTAAAAATTTCAAATGAGATGAAAGTTTAAAATTTAACATCTTAATTTTAAACTATGAACTTAAAATTTAGTTAAATTACCCCAGATAATAAAGGCACATTTCAAAAACGTTAAAGCATTTTTTAAAATAAGTTTTCGCTTACTGTAAGCAAAAATATTAGCAAAAAATTTATATGCCTGGTTGTCAGATGCTAAAATAATTTATTTAGCTTGGTCTATTTTAAACCTCTTGTTAAAAACAGCTCGGAAAGTGATTTTGAATATTTAAACCGTTTTTTACTTGGAAATTTTTTCATGTAAAAAAATATGCCTATTGTCCATTTGAAAATAAAAGACAGTTCAAAGTTGTCTCGCTTAGAACTTTGGGATTTTATAATTTCTGAACCATAGGAGGTCCTAATATTCAAAACTTTGGGGTTAGGCTAATTGAACTTTTGGGTATAAAAACTTTTGATATATATTTTTTGGGGCACGTTAAAATTGTAAAAACAATTTTGGAATAAATTCTTAATTTTGACCACATAAATCTTCATGTCTGAAAAATTTTGCATGAATTCTTACTCATTTTTAATTTCAAAAATACATAATTTATGGGGTCTACCCACATGATTTATGTACTACAAACGATTTTGCAAAAAATGATTTTTTACTAAATATAACAAAGTATCTATTTTGAATGTGCCTTAAAACAGTTGAAGCAACAGGGTTGAGTTCTGAGGGAATTTTCGCGAAATTCTTAAATAATTTTTGCTGATATTTTCAAAAATTTTGCACTCTTGGATTTTTCCATTTTTGTAAAAGGGTTATTTTAGTATTCTTTATTATCTTTGAATTGTTTTTAATCTCACGTTGATGCTGATTTTAAATATTATTACTCCCAAATCGTTTAATCCCGTGGTTTTTATTTTTTCTTCCCCTAAGAACTACAGCCTAACTTTCTTATTATTTTAATAAAAATAGTCATTACCGCACAATTTTAATGGGTCTCCCCTCTCATGTTTCCAAAAGTAATTTTTTTTAAATACAAACAATTCTTTCGATCGTTATTAAAAAACAAATAAAATATGCACTTTTTCATCTGCGATTTCCGGGTCTAGAAATAAATTAAAAAGCTAAAGCATATGTATTGTAAACATAAAGCTTTATCATCTAAATTATAATGTTCACCTTCATTTTTAAAAAAATTGGGGAATAAAATAAATTAAGGCAATACACGGGACTAAAAAATTACTAAACCCTTTTAGATATAATATCAATGCAGGTGTTCAGAAGTAGAAAGAATATTTTCTTTTAATTAAAACTTATTTATCATCCTTTTAACATTTCATACTTCCTAGAAATTTATTTGCTAGCGACAGGTGTTGGGGTTTGTCATATATTTCAAATTAAAATATTTTACCAGCCCATGGTATAAATATTGCGTATTTTTCCATTCTAATATCTAATTTCTTGTTAGATAAAGGTTTTGAAACAGATTGGTAATTTTAGTTTTCCAAGATGTGTTTTACAAAACAATTTTTAAATATATCAGCCGGTTATGAGTTGTCACTTGTTTAATAGTTTTTTAAAATTTTTTTATCATTAAAAATATTATAGAGTTTTACAAAATAGAATTTTACTCTAGTAAGATAAACCCAAAATTCTTTTGAGCTGTTTTAAAAGATTATAATTCTATAGGATACTTAAAATAACGGGCAATTCTTCTTTGTATTTTCTTTTTTAAATTTTAATGTTCTAAAAAACTAAAACCGATAAAATAATGTTTCTGTACAATTCAATATTGAAACTTCTAATTTCTAATTCTAATTCTAATTTTAATTTCTAATTCAATATTGCAACTTCTAACTTCTAATTCGCAAATAAAAAAATTAAAATTTCTAAGTTTTCAAATATGTGGTTTACTAACAAAATCAAAATATTCCAGCCGTTTCTAATCACTTTCTTATTTACGTAGTTTGTTTATTTTGTACTAATAAAAAGGATTATAGAAATATAAGAATTCTACTCAAGTACATATAATGTAGTATTTTTACTTTTAAACTCTTTTTGAAAATTAAAACAGGAAAAAAAAAAGGAAAATATAGCTTATTTTTTTAATTTTGTGGTTAAAAAATCTTCACGGCAAATATTAATTTGTTTAATTCGTGCAATCACAGTTTAATGTTCATAATTTTAGATTGTGATCCGCACATAAAAAAATAAAATGGCTTCCAAATTTTCGGATTTTATACATTGTCGTTCTAATAATTACGATAAGCAGGTAGGCCGTTTGTTGTGCAAGCAATATAGTTTTTGTATAAATCAATTATTTCTTCGGTTAGATATGCGCGTGTAAGTTTTTTCAAGTACGCATTATGATTGTACAAGCTATAATTAATAGTGATGTTCCTTGGAGCTCGCAAGTATTTGCAACTTCGGTAGTTCGGATTACCATTGTCCTAATTTTTTTTAACTTTTCGTATAACTGAAAAGTAGTGTCATTTTACTTCTTCTTCTGTTTGCTCCAGTGGCAGAGACACTTGCTTCAAATAAGTCCGTTTTCGCTGTTTTACTATGTCATTTTACTCTTCGATTGTTTCGTAAACATTTTTTTTTATTTTAACAATACATGAATATAAAAAAGGTACGGGGTATTTAGAGCCGCAAGTGGAGAACTTGGAGCCATTGAAAAATTTTTGGACCTTTTTTTAGGCGTCGCTTAGGCTTAGGTATAGGTTTTAGCAATTTTTACTTTCGGCTTCAAGTTCCCTCGGCTCCATCGACCCTAAACCATAAAATATAACTTTAATACAATATTTGAATAATTAAATAAAATAATTACTAAATAATTGGAGATCACCTAAATAATTTGTTTTTTACCTTCAGATATTTTAAAATATAAGATTAATAATAGCAAAAGTAACAACCAATAAAAAAAAGATTTTTAAACATATTAAATTTTTTAATATAAAATTTATTTTAAAAGCCTATTAGAAAAATCGAGTTTAAACTCGACTAAAAAGTCAATTTTTTTATCCTGTAATTATCTAAACAGCAGGAAAATAAGCATTAGAAGATTATTTTCTGTACGTTGTGAGAATTTTTTATAGATAAATATAAATTTTATAATTCTAACTACGTAAATAATTATTTTTTAACGATATAAATACCTGTATCGAATCGACAAAAATCTATAAGCTTGCACAACATACGCTTTAGAGCCGCCGAAAAACGGTGAGCATCTTGGAAAGGCCGCCTCGAAAAAAATTGGATAATTACGCCGTGTCCAAGGCTATTCTTAGCCCGGTGGAAGATAAATGCTTGGCCGGTGTCGCCGATCTACTGATGAGACCGCGAATTTGGTAGGTTTATTATGTTTTTATATATATATTTGGCGTAGTGCGCGGTGGCTCAGTGGCAAGAACGTCCGTCAGCAGGGCAAGAAGAGGGCGCAGGTTCGAGTCCTGGTCAGCCTTACTTTAATTATTAGAGGCTCTTTGAAGACAAGTTTTTGATAGGTTTGAAGGATCTATTACTGATGAGACCGCGAGTTTTACAGTAAGTTTATTGTAATTTGTTGTCGCACGCAATGGTTTTGTTGAAGAAGCGTCATCAGCAAAACGGCGTGAATGTTTGTCCCAATTTTATTATTATTCATACTGTTTTTATTGTTTAATATAAAAGCAACTGTTTTTTAATAAGTCTTAAAAATTGGCTTATAGGCATGGAAGTTTTGATGTATAAATATAAATCCGGTTGTTAGTTTCGTCAACGGTGGTGGTAGCTTCGTTAATTAATTGTGTGTGTCCGTCTTTAGCCCTTATCATTTTTAAAACAGGTTTAAATAAAGTTAAAATAATTTAAAACCATTAAATATCAGTATTACTCGGCTCACTGCAAATGAGAGTGCAAAACTTTATGTTTTTAAATATTACCACGCTTTTAAAAGCAAACACAACGTTTAATGATGTAAAAAAATTTAATAGGAAGGAAATTTAGTTTTTGGCGCGTTTCAACATATATTTTAAAATTGAGCTAAGCTAAATCCAAGAAAAGTTTATTGAAGCTTAAAATTAAAGAACGGTTAAGTTTTAAACTTTTTGTTTCGATTTTTTTTTAAAATATTTACTCTGTTAAAACTGTACTTGTCACTCTAGTGTACACAAAGAAACTTTTTATGAATTTGTCCAGATAGGTTTAAAATAAACAGATGTTGACTGAAATGGAAATAAAAGAAATATACAGGAACAACAAAAAAAATTTACCATCGTTGGAATTTATATTTGATAAATTTATAAAATATGCAGTAGTTATTAAAATTACTATTTTAAAAAATTAACTTCGAATTTTAAGTTTTCACAATTTCTCGATAAAGAAGAAAGTTATTTTTATTTAAGTAAAAGTTGTGGTAATTTTAAACGGAAATTCGGAGCAGAAAATTAAAAACTTGAAGCCGCAAATCGCGAACGTGGAACCCATGTGGTAAATTGTTAAACTTCACCAATGTTTCTATTTAGTGTTTTAAGAGTAGGGGGTCTTTAGAGCCACAAGCAAGGAACTTGGAGCCATCGAAAATTTTTGGGAACTTGGAGCCAAGAGCCATGGGAACTTGGAGCCTTTCAGAAAAAATTGGTTTGGAGTAAAATTTAGGTTTCGCTTAGGCTTAGGTACACGTTTTAGCGATTTTTATTTTTGGCTCTAAGTTCCCTATTTTTGGCTCCAAGTTCCAGCTCCAACTTCCCAAGACTCCATCGACCCTAAATCGTTTTAAGTTCCAGACTTCCAAGTGCCTTTATTTGGACTAAAATCACAGAGGTATGTTTGCAATATTTTTTAAACGCTCTCCTCTAAAGGTGCGGTGCGGAGTCAAACTTTTTGTCTTTGATTTTGATAATTTTTTTGTGAAAACCTTACACCTACCCCCAGTAGCCCACAGAAATTTTTTCAACAAAATATCTCCAGTGGTTCAGGAGTAATGTCCCCCCAAAAATGGCATTTTTCGACAATTCTGTACGTGAAAGATTGCTCAATGACTATAACGATATTTAATGCAAATAATGCACTCAAAGAAACCGGCTACTTTCTACTTTAATTTGATACCTTGATCGTTAAGATCGGTACAGTATTTGTCAAGATATTGCGTTTCTCATACAAAAAACACTCGATTTATTGCTAAAAACACGAAGTGAAGGAAAAAAAAGTTGGGCAAACTTCACAAAATCGCTGCCGTCGTTTGGTGTTTTTAACGAAAAAATTGCGGGTTTTTTGTACGAAAACGCAATATTTCAACAAATAGCTATTGCGTTCTTGGGTAATTTTTTGTTTTTGCATAAAAAAGCTTGTTGTAAACACAATCTTTTTGGAAAACTCTATTGTAACGTTTAGTGTAAAATATTTATATTTGATTTTTGATTTTTTTAGTCCAAGGTGTAAAGTAAATATTATCAAAAGTGGAATAATAGTTATTAAGATAAAACATAATATAAATTATATTGAAATCATTGTTTTAAACATTATTATTCAGATAATTATGCCCAAATTTTGTCCGTCTTTTTAAATATCTTTCAGGTCTTTAATTCACTCCTAGTCAAAAAATAAAGAGAAATGTAATAAAATAAATAAAAATCCTCTAAATTGACATAAGTTTTTTATGCTTAATATATTCTAGCTTAGTTTATTTAAAATTTAATCAAAATAAACGTTTAATTTGTTAAAACAATTTACTGAATGGCTAGTGAGACGACGTTTGCTAGAGAAATAATCATGCAAATTTTAAAATGCATTAGCAATGAATTTGTTGGATAAAAAATTATTGACCTGACATTTTAGCACATTATTTGTCAGGGTTTTTTTCTGATAAAATTATTTTAAAAGCTATATAAAAAGTCTATTTGGAAGTTTTTTTAGTTTTTTATAGATTCTATTGATAAACAATCCTTATATTAGACTTAAGAGAAAGTCCTAAAATATTTATTTTTTATGGTGTTCTTGAAAATTTTTATCGCTTTTAACAGTTAAAAATTCAAAATTTATTCAAAACAATAATTTCTACATTGTAGTTTCAGAAAAAAAAAACTAAAGATGATGCAATAAATGGTCAGTTTGTTTACGCGGCGTTTTGGTCTTAAAATCTTACTTTTTGAAGTCGTTAGAGGACCGAAGTTTTTTGAAAAATTTTTATTTGAATATTTAATTTTTTAATTATAAAAAATAAGATTGACATTATATCATCCAAAAAATTAAACAAATGGTTTGTCGCCTTTAAATACTTTACTTTACAGAGAAAATAAATTTGCCTTTTTTAATAAGATGATTAAAAAGTGGTAATAATTTAGTCTTTGTACCAATATTTAGGTGTTATAATAATATTTTTGTTCTTAGAAACTTGATTCAACTACATAAAATAATTAAAAAGCTCGTGTTATAAATTACATTTTGACGATTAAAATTTTTTTTGCTGAAATTAAAATGGACCTACCTAGCATAACAAAATTTTGGGTCGGCGGTCGCGCCGTGAAATCATAATTCGTGATAACATTAATAATTTTTTACATAATTTGTTCAGGAACTAGAGATTTAACAACAATATTGAAATAATTTTAAGTTCTAACTTTAGTCTGTTTCTTAAAAGCTATTTTTTTCATTAGTAAGATTTTCCATATGTAAATTTTTTGGGTTAATTAAAAAAAAAAGAAAGAAACATTTTTGCAATGCTTGAATTTAATACAAAAACCCACTAAATTTCTAAGAGATGTTTTATTATTTGTAGTAGTTCCAGTTAGAGAATATTACAATAAAATATATTCAATCTGAAAGGAACTTTGTTTCGTGGTTGGATCGCTGACCCAATTTTCATTATGCTAGGTATAGCATAATATGGTATAGGTCTAGCCTAGCATAACATAATAGGTCCTTGGATGATTAATCTGATGAAATATTTTTTTTAATTTTATTTTTAAATTAAAGTTTTTCAATTTTCATTTGTATTTCACACTTTTACGTTTGTTTGATTCTTTATGTTTGCTTGTAAATTAATAAAAATTACTCTGTCATTTTCACCGAAATCACGAGGTGGTTGATTACAAAGACAATATAGCAATCATTTATATATATTTATAATTATCTAATCGGAGAACAGTCAATAATATAAAAATTAATTATTTGCCACAAATTCGTTAAAAACATATGAATTCAACTCCAATCGCTTACATTAGGAAAATATATTATTTTTCTATAATTTATTTCTTATAAAAACTAATAATAAATCAAATAAAATAATTTTATGCTATTTTAATTGAGCAGCTGGCCGCTTTAAACGGTAATTTTAAAGCATTTCAACACATTTATCTAAATTTACCCATCAAGTAATCTCACGGAATACGTTTGTGATTAAAAACGCTCTAAATTAAACCTCATTATTGACTAAAATTTTAACTTTTGCTATTTTGTAATTTTAATTTTGGTCAATTTTTTTCCTTTTTTATGATCTCAACATGCTTAACCCTTTTTGCCTTTTTATTTAAAAATCGAAAACGTACCGCGAACTGTATGATTATCACTTTTAGAGTATTGTTCTAATTAAACCGTAAATTTATACTCGCTTTTCATGTAAATCGATGTAATATATATAACTAACAGAATAAATAAATTTATTATAACACGAAGTATGTAGGGTAACTGATTTAATTTCAGCCACTTTTTTTTAATTTTTTTGAATAATTTTTTCTGGCACTTCTAATCGAGCCAGGATCAGGTTTAAAAATAAAACGACAGCTATTTTTGTTATTCCAGTGCAAAATTAAAAAAAATTCTGTTACACTTAAAAATCAGTGGAGGTTTAAACTTTGTTTTTATGGTGGCCGAAGTTAAGGCGCGTGCCATTGAAAAAACTGCCTATAACTATTGCTAAAACGAACGATAAGTGTTTTTAAAAGTTGAAAATTTATTCTTAGGTATTGTTCTTAGTACATATAACTTAATTTTTTCTCGTTTGCAAAGTTTTATAGCTATTAGCAAGACTTTAAATAATTATGTCGAAACCTTAAAAAAACAAGTTTTAATCACACGTGTTTTTTGTTCAATTTTTTGGCGTGAAAAAATATTTCAACGTCAAATGGTTTTTGTTAGAGCCAGCCAATTTTACAGAAAGCCTATCGTAAAAATTTGATTCCACTTTATTAAGTTTTTTATATTAAAAATAACAAAAAAAAAACAAAATCCGCCTTAATTTCGGCCACCTCATAGGTTTAAAAATAACAAAAACAAAAGCCTAAAACACAAAAAACGATTACATAACCCAAAATTATCAACTTTAAGGATAAACAAGACGTTAAAAAAGTTAAGGAGTGGCATAATTCTAAACCAACCCTTGCCTATTTTTGATGTTTCCTATCTGACTGTATTCCTCCGCCAAAAAATAACCTTTTTACCTTCTATCTGAGTTTTTTACTGCATTTCAATAATCTTTGAGAAATTCATCTACCGGTTTATTGATAGTTCAAACCTAGTCAATTGGTAGTTGGATTACTCCAGCCCGCACAGGTTTTTACTACGTAATTCTTATAAATGCATCCCTCCGCCAAAGGAAATAACCTGGCATTTTTACTGTGTTTTAATTTACTTTCAGAACTTTTTGAAGCATTGGGACTGTATATTGTGGTAAGTGGTGGGTTGGGTGGGGAAAACCCCATTGACATTGATTTTTACTATATTTACTATATGACTGCATCCCTCCACCAAGAAAATAACCTGACTTTTTTGTGTTTCTATACTATTTTAGAGAAATTCATTGCGGTCTATCATGGGTGGCGCGGGAGCGCCACGGGGCGATTTAGCCCCGTGGCGCCGCGCCAACCATAATTAGAGAACGTGGGTAAATTTTGAAATTCAGAACCTTCTTCTTCTTCTTTTTCTTCTTCTTCTTCTTCTTCTTATTATTATTATTATTATTATTATTCCAACGCTCCATTCTTAAAAACGATATTCCTCATTCGTTACTGATTGATCAAAAATAAACATGGGCTCATTAGAAAGAAGAAGGAATTACGCAACTTTCTTAGGAAGCACTTTTTTTCATTTAGGTCCTTGTTATCGATTTATTGATCAAAATAAAAAATTGAAAAATAGACAAATAAAAACTCCCAACCGCGCAATAACAGCCTTTTCGCAACAATAAGAATTGTACAGAGCAGACAACCAACATCCCCTCATAAAAACCGCACAAAAATAGCAAACCGGTTTTAATTGGTGGCAGAAACGGCGCCAGTTCCCAGCGCCATCTGCTTCAACCGCGCGGAAAACGGCAAAAACAACAGAGTACTTTTTTTAATTCTTGCATCATGGGTGGCGCGGGAGCGCCACGGGGCGATTTAGCCCCGTGGCGCCGCGCCAACCATAATTAGAGAACGTGGGTAAATTTTGAAATTTAGAACCTTCTTCTTCTTCTTCTTCTTCTTCTTCTTCTTCTTATTATTATTATTATTCCAACGCTCCATTCTTAAAAACGATATTCCTCATTCGTTACTGATTGATCAAAAATAAACATGGGCTCATTAGAAAGAAGAAGGAATTACGCAACTTTCTTAGGAAGCACTTTTTTCATTTAGGTCCTTGTTATCGATTTATTGATCAAAATAAAAAATTGAAAAATAGACAAATAAAAACTCCCAACCGCACAATAACAGCCTTTTGGCAACAATAAGGATTGTACAGAGCAGACAACCAACATCCCCTCATAAAAACCGCACAAAAATAGCAGACCGGTTTTAATTGGTGGCAGAAACGGCGCCAGTTCCCAGCGCCATCTGCTTCAACCGCGCGGAAAACGGCAAAAACAACAGAGTACTTTTTTTAATTCTTGCATTACTGATGACAAAATTAATTCAAAGTTTTATTTATTAAAAAATAATAATAAGCGTCGGTGGCGCGGGAGCGCCACGCGCCGGTAATTATCGGTGGTGCGGGGTGCCAACTGCAATTTAACCCACGGCACCGCGCCAACTATACTTAGACAACGTGAGTAAATTTTGTTATTGCACGGCATCGCGCCAACTATATTTAGAGAACGTAGGTAAACTTTGTCTGGAGCGCATCTGCACCGCACTAACTATAATTAAACAACGTGGGTTAATTTTATAATTTAAATTCATCTTCTTCTTCTTATTATTTTTTATTTTATCTCGGCAACGGAATGATTATAAACATATGTCATTGCGCAGCTAAAACTATAGTTTATTAGGCTATTTTTTAATTTAATTCAAAAAAAGTGGTAGACTAGCCTTGAAAAATGCTCTAAGAATAGAGCGGGAAAAAGGGGCGATTTTTCCCTGGGCCTATGTTTAGACAGAAAAGATGTAGACTAGTCTGAGATGGACATTATGTGGACTATAGGAAATTTGCATTTGGTTTGGCCAGCTGCTCACTAAATAAAAATTTCTACGATATGATAATGATTTGTTTATACATTGATCTAATCACACAGCACTGTTGCATTTTTTTTTAGTTTGATGAAATTTCAATTGAAAAAATCATACTCACAGCAATCTTTGACAAGCGCGAAATCGCCACTTTTTCAAATTTATAGTTGTTTCTTAACATACAAATATAACCTTCTAATTGAAAAAGTGGCGATTTCGCGCTTGTCAAAGATTGCTGTGAGTATGATTTTTTCAATTAACATTTCATCAAACTAAAAAAATGCAACAGTGCTGTGTGATTAGATCAATGTATAAACAAATCATTATCATATCGTAGAAATTTTTATTTAGTGAGCAGCTGGCCAAACCAAATGCAAATTTCCTATAGTCCACATAATGTCCATCTCAGACTAGTCTACATCTTTTCTGTCTAAACATACGCCCGGGGAAAAATCGCCCCTTTTTCCTGCTCTATTCTTAGAGCATTTTTCAAGGCTAGTTTATAAATTAATACAACCTAGTAAATTATGTGTTATGTAATCCCATCTGTACATATGATGGTGCAAATCGTGTTAAACAGGTTTATTCACGTGAATTTTAAGGTGGCCGAAATTAACAGTATCTTAAAATGCGCAGTTAGTTAAACATATTGCAAAGTAATTTTGAAGAAAATATCAAAACTTTTAAGCCTTAAATAGAAGTTATTTTAAAGTTATATAGTGCTTCTTTCTAAATTTGATGCAATTTAAACACAAAGCAAAAATCCAGAAAATCGCAAAAAAATTACTTTTTGTATGAAATTGTTGATAATGCAGAATAACACAAATAAAACACTTTTGCATAAACACTTTATTCAACATTCATCCAGTTACTTTTTTGCTAGTTCTTTTGTGTTTTAAAAATAAGCCAATTTTCTAACACCCTAAATTGGTGGCCGAAATTAAGGCCTGGCTGAAATTAAGTCAGATACCTTAATTAACAATAAATTTAAAAAGATATTAATTGCTTGAAATTGGAATGAAATAAAAGTCCTTTATTCATATTTTCCAAACATTTATAAGACAAATAGGAGATAATCGTTTTACAGATTGTTTTAAAATTTGTATTTTTCTGACTTTTTTATTTTTTAAAATGTGATGTTTTGGTAAAATTCGTTTTTAATTATTTTTATTTAAATTACTTTTTTATCGATTGAACTTTGATTAATAATATTATTTCATGAAACCATTGGAGACGCACCTGTCGTCGTTTGTTAGTTTTCTTCGTGCGTAATTGACTCGATCAAAAATGCTGATTAATTTTCGTTCTAAAAAAATTTTGTTTGGTTATTGGAGCTTCTTTCTTTTAATAACCTTTAGATTTTTAACGCAAATTTTTACTTTTTTATACTGTTTGCTTATATATGGATTTCTGATTCTAATAATGTGTTTTTATTTAAATTATTTGGAAAAACTCTGTCAATGTAAATAGTATTCAACACATTTTTTGTCAACACACAGTTTTAAAAAAGTGTTTTATTTAGTTAGGTTTTTGTTTATTTTAATAAGTTTTAGTTTTTATTGCAAATCTTTATTTTTTTTAAACCTCTTCTTAGTGCTTTAAATTTAAAATTATTTAGGTTTTATAGAAATTATCTAGGAAAAATATGTCACTGTAAACAGTATACAAGTACATTTATTAACTCAACTGCCCTATTCTAGGGCTTTTGTGGACTTAGGGTCGTCACGCACCGAGAGAACTTAGGGTGTTTAGAAAACTGAATTTTATTTTGGTGTATCCAATTGTTCGATTAATCAATTAGGTCAGTAAATATGTCAGAACAATGTAATATTTTTAATTTTTTTGTCTTATAGTTTTGGTTATATGGAATAAAATGTGCAATTATTGTTTTGTGACCCGCATTTATAAATTTTTTTGAAAATTTTTGAAAATTTAGGTAAAATTATAAAACGAAAAAAAAAACCCTCGATGTACTTGTGCAAAAACTTTTTATTTTTAGTCATAATTACTTTTTCATAAAGTAATTAACAAAACTTTACCCTTAAGTTTTTATGTTAAAAATTTTATATGCTTTTTACGAAAATTTATTTACGACGATATTGAAAACATATTTTATTAAACACACATTTTATTTTAAATTTTTAGTTAAAATTGACATTTTTCATTGGTATGATTATTTACTTACTTACTTTTAAACACTTTTTTGCTTAAAGCGATAAAAATATATTTTTATGGCGGTTGTTGTGTTGAGTTTTTGGATTGTGAGAAACACGCATCACTATCTTTTCATCACGTATTCAATTTAAAAGTTCATAAAGACATCAGTTACATTAATTGTTTACCTTTTATTTGACATTTAAAATTAATTTTTATTCTCTTGCGTTTTTATACGAGTGCTTGTTTCCTCAATTTACTGAATTTTGGGCTTCAAAAGGTTGGTTAACAGCTAACCTTTAATAATAGCCAAAAATACAATTTTTTAAACAATATTTGACACAATTAAAAAAAAAAGGTTGGAGATTTAAAATCATCATGGGTGGCGCGGGAGTGCCACGGGGCGATTTAGCACCGCGGCGCCGCGCCAACCATAATTATAATAATTATAAAACGTGGGTAAATTTTGAAATTCATGTTCATCTCCTTCTTCTTCTTCTTATTATTATTATTATTCTAACGCTCAATTCTTAAAATCGATATTCCTCCTTCGTTACTGATTGATCAAAAATAAACATGGGCTCATTGAAAATAAGAAAGAATTTCGCAACTTTCTTAGGTGCTACTTTTTTCATTTAGGTCCTTGCTATTGATTTATTGGTCAAAATAATAAATTGAAAAATAAGAAAATAAAAACTTCTAACCGCACAATAACAGCCTTTTGGCAACATTAAGGATTGTACAGAGCAAACAACGACCAGCTCCTCATGGAAACTACACAATAACAGCAGACGGCTGTGCTTGGTTGCTATTGGTAGCAGAAACCGCACAGCGGCATGTACTTCAACCGCGCGGAAAACGGTAAAAACAATAAAATATTTTTTGTTAATTCTTAATTTACTGATGAAAAAAATTAATTTAAAGTTTTAGTTCAAAAAATCATTGCAATTATCGGTGGCGCGGGAAGCCACGCGGCAGTTTAGCCAACTACTAATTTAGCCAACAGCGCCAACAATAATTAACCAAAGTTGAAAAAATATTGTAAATGATGTTTATCTTCTTCTACATATTTTTATTGCTATTATTCTAACGCTCATAACTTAAAATCGATATTTCTTTACCGTTCATGTGGCGATTTAACCCCGCGGCACTGCCCCAACTATAATCAGAAAACGTGGATAAAATAAAATTTGTAATTCATCTTCATCTTCTTCGTTTACTGGGTCTTTCTTTAAAAAAAATAATTGCACTCATTGGTGGTGCGGGAGCGCCACACAGCAATGTAGTCCCACGACACTGCGACAACTATACTTAACGAAGGTGGGTAAGTTTTGTAATTCATGTTCATCTTCTTCTTTTCATTATTATTATTTTTGTTTCAAAAATAAAATTGCAATCCCTGCTGATGCGACAGTTTAGCCCCACCCATCGCTCAAACTATAATTAGAGAACGTACGTAATTTTTTTAATAAACTTTCATCTTCTTTTTCTTTTTATTTCAAAAAACATATAATTGAGTTTTTCAAATTTATAGTTGTTTCTTAAACATACAAATATAACCTTCTAATTGAAAGAGTGGCGATTTCGCGCTTGTCAAAGATTGCTGTGAGTATGATTTTTTCAATTTTCATTTCATCAGACTAAAAAAATGCAACAGTGCTGTGTAATTAGTTCAACGTATAAATAAATTATTATTATATGGTAGAAATTTTTATTCAGTGGGCAGCTGGCCAAATCAAATACAAATTTCTTATTGTGTAAATAATGTCCATCTCAAACTAGTCCACATCTTTTTTGTCTAAACTCACACCCGGGGAGAAATCGCCCTATTTTTCCTGCTCTATTCTTAGAGCATATTTTAAGGCCAGTATAAAATAAAAAAACTACAATATAAAATAAAAAAATAAAATAACTGTAGTATAAAATAAAAGCAAGTAAAAAATGTATATTTACATCCAAAAATTCTGTAAAATTCAAAAAATTCAAAAAAATTCAAAAAATACACTAAGTCTATTTTCTCTCTATGTTTTTCTCATAACTCGTTGCAAGCAGGAACCCAACCAATCACGGTTATTTGATTATTATATTTCTCGTATATCTCTGTTTTCTTAATGATTAGTCTGTTATGTTATTGCTATTTTTTAGTTTAACCATAAAGATTTGTTTTGTCCTTGTTTTTTACGTATAAAATGTCTAAGCGTATAAAATACGTACGTCTATACGTATTATCTCGGTAAATTGGTTAACGCTAACTTAAAAAATTGTGAATATGACTTATAAAAAATATATAAAATTTTATTGTTATTTTAAAAGGCACTTTTACAAAATCTAATTTATATATGTGTGCTAATTTTATAAAAAAAAATTGCTTGCCTCAGATTCAAAATTTGAGCTTTTTAGAAGTAAAGCTGCATAGAGTGATTTCCAAACTTCAAGCAACCGGTCTAGTACTAAAGATGTATAATTAGCTCCAAGCCATATAAAATTTGATTTCTGACAGTGTTTTTTAAGTGTTTTTTTAAGCATTTAAGAAACAGTCGGAGCACTTAAAATAAGAAAAAAGGAACCGTCTAAATAGAAATACCGAAACTTAGAGCCCTAAAATGAGAATTTAGATCCCTAATTAAAAAAATTAACGAGAGCTTCGGTTCAAGTTTCATAACAGCTTTAAACTCACGGCTCAAAATTCCCTTTTTTGATCCAATCTCTGCTCTAATTTCCTGAGATCATCAGTGCGGATTATTTGACGTTGAATATACTGCTTTAAAAAGTAACAAAGGTTTTAGCACACCCAAAAATTTTCACAATCCCAGAATTTTTGCTGTTTTATGCTTTATGTTGACTCATTTTTAGGTGCTACTAATACTACATTCACCCTACACAATAACATCACACAAAACCAAAAAAATCAACATAAAAAAATTTTAAAAAAAAAAATTAAACTTATTGTTGGCGCTGTTGGCTAAATTAGTAGTTGGCTAAACTGCCGCGTGGGTTCCCGCGCCACCGATAATTGCAATGATTTTTTTGAACTAAAGCTTTAAATTAATTTTTTTATCAGTAAATTAAGAATTAACAAAAAATATTTTATTGTTTTTACCGTTTTCCGCGCGGTTGAAGTACATGCCGCTGTGCGGTTTCTGCTGCCAATAGCAACCAAGCATAGCCGTCTGCTGTTATTGTGTAGTTTCTATGAGGAGCTGGTCGTTGCCTGCTCTGTACAATCCTTATTGTTACCAAAAGGCTGTTATTGTGCGGTTAGAAGTTTTTATTTTTCTATTTTTCAATTTATCATTTTGACCAATAAATCAATAGCAAGGACCTAAATGAAAAAAGTGGCACCTAAGAAAGTTGCAAAATTCTTTCTTATTTTCAATGAGCCCATGTTTATTTTTGATCAATCAGTAACGAAGGAGGAATATCGATTTTAAGAATTGAGCGTTAGAATAATAATAATGATAATAATAATAAGAAGAAGGAGATGAACATGAATTTCAAAATTTACCCACGTTTTATAATTATGGTTGGCGCGGCGCCGCGGTGCTAAATCGTCCCGTGGCACTCCCGCGCCACCCATGATGATATTAAATCTCCAACTTTTTTTTTATTTTAATTGTGTCAAATATTGTTTAAAAAATTGTATTTTTGGCTATTATTAAAGGTTAGCTGTTAACCAACCTTTTGAAGCCCAAAATTCAGTGAGCACTCGTATAAAAACGCAAGAGATAAAAGTAATTTTAAAGCTTTAGTTCAAAAAAATCATTGCAATTATCGGTGGCGCGGGAACTCACGCGGCAGTTAGCCAACTACTAATTTAGCCAACAGCGCCAACAATAATTAACCAAAGTAAAAATATTGTAAATGATGTTTATCTTCTTCTACATATTTTTATTGCTATTATTCTAACGCTCATAACTTAAAATCGATATTTCTTTACCGTTCATGTGAGCAAATTCGTAATTTTTTGTTACTCATTCAGTACATATTGCTAATCAGTTAGAAAGATAGAAAAAAGAAGAAAAAAAGAGATAAAAAGAAGGGAAAAGGGAAAAAAGGGACAAAAAATCGAAAACAAGGTAAAAATAGGTCTAAAATGGCTCAAAATACATTGAAATAGGATAAAAACTGCAAAAAATTCACGATGAGGGCGTCATCATACATAGGTCAAAAAGGGTGTCATAATTTTAGGGTACTTTCTTTTATTTTTTGCCGGGAGGGGGGCAATAAAACGGTGGGGGGGACTCCTTTAATAAAGCGGGGGGGGGCATTTCCAGACCGTGCACAGGTCTGTTATTACACTGTAGAATGTCTCAGTGGATACTCGATTCAGGGACCTTCAGTGAGCAAGACGTAAGATCTGCCACTGCACCACAACCTCGACATGTTTAAAACGTTTAACATGTTTACTTTGTGATACACACGACATGCCCAGCCCAATGTGACCACTGCGTTATGTCATCAGCCCAAATATTTCGTAACTTTTTTTTATCTACTTTGATAATTATTACATAAAATGTCATTAAGTATTCAATTTTTCATTAGTGGGATAAGGCGAGAATAAACATTATAAGAATTGTTATAAATTTTGTATTTTTAATTCCTTGAACAATTGTTTTTTTTACGTTTTTTTAGTAGCAGGTGTTGCAATTGTTTTTCGAATTCATACTTTCTTAATTTTTTTTACCGGCTTCGTTTTAAAGGAAATTAATTTTTACCGTGCCAAGCTGTGATTGCGACATTCCAGGTTTTTTTCCTCGCTCGCTACCGTCAATCTCATTTAAAGGCTAAATTATCTAAACATAATCGAAAAAAAGAATTTATAAAAAGAGGACGGTTTGAACGATGTTAGCTTAAAATTTTTTAAAAATTGAAGTGACGAGTGACAAGTGACAAGAATTTACGTGTCCGCGCAGACTTACACTAATAAAAGAAGTAATAACTTACACTAATAATAATTTTTTTTGTATTACCTGTGCAGCTGTTTTAAACGTATTATGTACGTTTTTTTATTTTTTTATTATTTTTTTCTTGATATATTTTATTTGTTTGTTCGATAACTGTACGAAAACTAATAAATAAATAAATAAATAAATAAATAAATAAATAAATAAATAAATAAATAAATAAATAAATAAATCAATAAATAAATAAATAAATAAATAAATAAATAAATAAATAAATAAATAAATAAATAAATAAATAAATAAATAAACAAATAAAATAAATAATACATCGTTTGTTGTATCTGCGGTGTGAGCGCGTTGTCACTTTTCACTTATCACTTCGGTGTAATTCAGGTCTTAACCCTTTCTGATCTACGTTGTGCTGTCAGTGTTGCATGTGGTACAATAGTAATACCAAAAATATAAAACGTAATAAATTATTATGTTATATATTTTTATTATGTTATAATACAGAATTCGCGCGAGTGTTAATTTATTGCATTATATAAATTTCGAAATTAATTTTTAAAAAAAATCGTATGTCGCTGTTTCTTTTTATAATAGCGTTTGCCTCAAATTTGCTTTGGTAAAAACGCAGTGCCATAGCTAAAAGTGGTATACTTACAATTGTTGGTATACGGGTGCTTTTATATAAAGATATCAAAGAAACCGGACTAAGGAAAAAGTCACGTCATTTTTGCTGTTTGTTTGACAGAAGTGTCGCTGTTTTAAAACAAACAGAATTTTACACTTTCAAAAAACCACGGACACTTTCATATTGCATAAAAATAAAAATCCCTCTATACTTTATTCGTTTCTTATAATTCAATTTTTAGGGAACACGCTGGTCAAAATTTCATTGTTCTAAACTAAACGGAAGAAATCCCTCTACGCATAAAAGGAAACCGCCTGCAAAAAAGGAAACACACATTTATGTCTAATAAACGGCCCGCACGGCAATCTTTTTAGCCATATTCGCACCTGTATTTTGAAGCCCTGTTTTGCCATGCTCCTCCCACAACATATCCCACGGAGCAAAACATATATGACATGATCACGAATATTTTATAACATTTTAAAAGTTGTTAAAAATTCTTAGGTGAATTTTACATTTTTAATTTTTCAGGTAAGATTTTGACTGGACGACTTGTCTTTTTTTGACGAATGATATAAAAAGCATATTTGACGTGTTTTTCAGCAACTTTCTACTTGCGGTTACTATGTGTGACGTTTTTGACGAGCGGATTAGCAAGAAATAACCACAAAATACATGTACTTGGTAATATTTATAATAAAATGTCAATTTCTAGAAGCTTCAAAACAAATAACCTAAGATCAATGACCTTTATTAAAGTCTTTTAATTTGTAATATTAAAGGTTGAAACATGGAAATATTTTTAAAACTGTATAAAAAATTGCTATTCATAATGTTGATGTTCGGTAATAAAAAATGGATTGCATAATAATAATTAATTAGAATTATTGCATTTTGAATCATTTCTAATAACTAATATGTTTCATGATCAAAACACAATAGCTAATTTTTAAAATGGCTGTAAAGGAATTTGTTTGGAATTGCATATCAAATAATTTCCAATTTTTTTATTGTTTAGGAAAAAAGCTAGCCGCAACTATTGTTGCTCTATGAAATTAGTTTTTTTTAATTGTGACAATATTGGTTCTACATTTGATACAAATGAGTGTTAAGGTCAAAACCAAGGAGTAGAAAGCATAAATTTGGTTTTGGTTATAAGAAAAAATCAATAAATATAAGACCTGATAGTAATAATCGGGAGAACATCACAGAAAACCAAAATTAAATAAAAATTCTGTACAAATGATTCGCCAAAGTTTAAAATAAAATTGCCAAAAATAATTAAAACTAAAATACAATAAGTAGTAGGACATTATTTATAAGTACTATAATACTAATATTGTGATATCTAACCTTGAGCCCTAAACGCAATCTCTTTATGTGTGAAAAGTAGAAAGTTGTTATTATTTATTTTTCAAAATTGAATTTGCGCGAGATAGGCCTTTTGATTCGGTTTAATTTTTCTTCTGGTTACTGAAGTATAAAACGGCGCGGGGTTTTTGTCGCATTCAGCAAGGAGTTTTCTCGTTACTACGGCAAAATGATCCACATGAATTATAAAATACACATAATTGTGACTCATTCTGTGTTATTAAGGCCCTGATTCAAACTTAAAATGAGTCACAACCGTACATATATTTTATACGATATGTGGCTCATTTCGCCGTGAAGCAAGATTCGGAGCCTTCGGAAAATTTTACGAACCTACATCATGCCGCTAAAATGTGAACTTGGAGCCGGAAATTAAAAAAAAACTTTTTGGGGTTAATTTTAGGCTTTGGCTTCTGCAAAATCACATTTCCAACTCCAAGTTCCGATTTTCGGCCGTAAGTCATAATTCTAAATGCCTAAATCGATAAATTTTTGTTTCGAATCGTTTTTTACTTCTAAAAACTAAAAATTCGCGCGCGAAATAAGCCGTCTAAACGTGTCGCATATTTAGAATTCGGATCATTCCGGTTTCGCTCCACACACTGTACGCGTTATGGCGCGAGAAAATTTTCAGAACTTACATAGTGCCGCTAAAATGTGAACTTGGAGCCGGAAATTAAAAAAAAAACTTTTTTGGGGTTAATTTTAGGCTTTGGCTTCTGCAAAATCACATTTCCAACTCCAAGTTCCCAATTTTCGGCCGCAAGTCCTAATTCTAAATGCCTAAATCGATAAAATTTTGTTTCGAATCGTTTTTTACTTCTAAAAACTAAAAATTCGCGCGCGAAATAAGCCGTCTAAACGTGTCGCATATTTAGAATTCGGATCATTCCCGTTTAGCTCCACACTGTACGCGTTATGGCGCGAGAAAATTTTAGGAACCTACATAGTGCCGCTAAAATGTGAACTTGGAGCCGGAAATTAAAAAAAAAACTTTTTTGGGGTTAATTTTAGGCTTTGGCTTCTGCAAAATCACATTTCCAACTCCAAGTTCCCAATTTTCGGCCGCAAGTCCTAATTCTAAATGCCTAAATCGAAAATTTTCGAATCTTTACTTCAAAAACAAAAATCGCGCGCGAAAAGCCGCAAACGTCGCAATAGAATTCGGACCATTCCAGCTCCACACACGCGAGGCGCGAGAGCGCCGGGCGCGATATCTAGCGAAGAAAAGAAAAGATCGAAAAAAAACGCAGCGGAACAACGCACACGGCGCTCAATCGGGACAGCGCACAACACCTCCGCCGGGAAAAACAGCGGACAGACACCACACAAAAAGTCGAAAACTACGCAGAGGAAGGAGCAAGTAACAAATGAAAATCGCCAAGAAAAATTCAGAAAAGTCAACAGAGTCAGGAAAAGAATAGAAAACAGGCTCCAATCACTTCACAAAAATACCTCCAAAAGGACAGATCGGCCGGACTACGGAGCAGAGCAAAACAACGATCGGAGGGGAAGCCGAAATAAAAAGGGGCATCAAATAGGCAAGGCAAATACGAGCCGGAAACGCAGCAAGCTCTCCTTCCTAGCAAGGATTCGAGTACTATAGTGCCGAGTATCGGCTCCAACGACCCAAATCAGGAAAACACAAACCACCGACTCCGACTCCGACTCCGTCCAAAATCTACCGTAATCTACCGTAATTAATATAGCAAAAAAATCAATCTCAAGCCAAGCCAAGCCGTCATGCACATCAAAAAAATGCAGAAAGAGGCGGAGTCGAGGGAGGAATAGTTAAAAATCAAAGTCAAAAAATTTCTAAAAAAGCACAACAAACAAAAAACACCAATTGTGGTTTTTAAAATTGATTTTTTTTGCTAAAAAGTTTTATTTTCATGTAGTCAAAAAATCGAAAGATAAACTTTTTATGCATCAAAACATTGTCAAATGGTCGTTAAATTTATGCAAAACGACCATGGACTAACAATTATTTTTTCCAAAAAACAAGACTGGTTTACCTAAATTAAAAATTTTAACAAGACTTAAATTTTTAAACTTTACGTTCTTGTTGCAGTTTGTTGCAATAATTTATTTTGCTAAAGTAAAAAAAAGTTTCGTTTATGCCGAAAAGCAAAAAATTTTAGTTTCTAAACCGGTAATACGCGTTAAAAAAAAACTACGATTTTGTTACTTTAAAACCGTTCAGGTTAATTATGTACCGTAGTTTAAATTAAAGTATATAATTTTAATCTCATTAAAATGTTAATTTAAAATGGTTAATGTTTTGTTAATAGGGGTTTTTTTAACATTAATAAGAAGATAACAAATGATCAAAAAACAAAAAAAAACATTAAAAATCAATATACCTTCAGACTGCCAATATAAATATATATAAGCACACATTTACGACAACCTTTTAAATGTTACTATATATTTTTCAGATCAATTTTGTGTTCACATAATTATTTGTTTTGACAACTCACTTGGCACTCTACTAATATTGTCTCCACTAAAATCATAAAAATCACGAAAAAAATTTAAAAAATAAAGTTATTTATACAAACTAAGAAAGGAAGTGCGAAGTGGTGTCTATCCCAACTGTCCTAGAAGAAACTACGGTTCATAGTTTACAGCACAAAAAAGTTTTAAAAGCCACATGATCTCAAAAAATAACAATAAATTAAGAAATAAAATGCAAATATAGTCGACTTAATTAAATTCAAAAATACGTTATCAGATATGAATGCTTTTAAATTACAAGAAAACTTTATGATATGACTTATAGATTTGGCAAACACTAAATTCCACCAACTCCGACTCCGACTCCGCCTCAAATTTTTGCAAATCATATATTGATGTGCAGGTTAAGCTTAGGCTTAGGCTTAGAATTTGAATTTTAAATTTGCATAATATTAAAAATTACGGTAGATTACGGTAGATTTTGGACGGAGTCGGAGTCGGAGTCGGTGGAATTCAGTGTTTTCCATAGATTTAGGGTCGTTGGAGCCGATGAAACTCGGCACTATACAGTAACTCGAATACCTTAAGCTAGGAAGGAGAGCTTAAAGCTGCAAGTTTACAACGGCTCAAAAAGTATACATATAAGCCTTAGCCTATTTGAATGCCAACCCAATATTTTACTTTCGGCTTCACACACCTCCAAGATCGTAAAATGTTTTAAAAGCTCTAAGCTCCGTAGTTACGGGCCAAAAGATCCCGTACCTTAAAAATAATAAGGAGGTATTTTTGTGAAGTGATAATCAATAAAGTAGCACATGTTTTACGAATCCTCATTCCTGACCAAACACAAAATGTTGACTATTTCATAAGAAATAAATAAACATTTCTTGGCGATTTTCAAAAAATTAAAATAAAAAGTTACCTTGCAAAACTCCAAATCCCTCTGCACGTAGTTTTCAGACATTTTTAGTGTGGTGTCTGTCCGCTGTTATTTCCACACGGCGGAGGTGTTGTGCGCTGTCAACCCGAACTTGACCGCCGTAGTGCAGAATATAGAAAATTCCGCTGCGTTTTTTTTTCAGAAAAAATCTATTTCAATTTTCTTCGCTAGATAAATCGCAGCCACCGGCGCTTCTCGCGCCATAACGCGTACAGTGTGGAGCTAAACGGGAATGGTCCGAATTCTAAATATGCGACACGTTTAGACGGCTTATTTCGCGCGCGAATTTTTAGTTTTTAGAAGTAAAAAACGATTCGAAACAAAATTTTATCGATTTAGGCATTTAGAATTAGGACTTGCGGCCGAAAATTGGGAACTTGGAGTTGGAAATGTGATTTTGCAGAAGCCAAAGCCTAAAATTAACCCCAAAAAAGTTTTTTTTTTAATTTCCGGCTCCAAGTTCACATTTTAGCGGCACTATGTAGGTTCCTAAAATTTTCTCGCGCCATAACGCGTACAGTGCAGAGCTAAACGGGAATGGTCCGAATTCTAAATATGCGACACGTTTAGACGGCTTATTTCACGCGCGAATTTTTAGTTTTTAGAAGAAGTAAAAAACGATTCGAAACAAAATTTTATCGATTAAGGCATTTAGAAGACTGAAAAAAAAAAAAATACAAAAAATAAAAAACGATTCGAAACAAAATTTTATCGATTAAGGCATTTAGAATTAGGACTTGCGGCCGAAAATTGGGAACTTGGAGTTGGAAATGTGGTTTTGCATAAGCCAACGCCTAAAATTAACCCCAAAAAAGTTTTTTTTTTAATTTCCGGCTCCAAGTTCACATTTTAGCGGCACTATGTAGGTTCCTAAAATTTTCCGAAGGCTCCGAATCCTCGTTCCTACGGCAAAATGAGCCACATATCGTATAAAATATATGTACTTGTGACTCATTTTAAGTTTAAATCAGGACCTTAATAACACAGAATGAGTCACAATTATGTGTATTTTATAATTCATGTGGATCATTTTGCCGTAGTAACGAGAAAACTCCTTGCTGACGGCTACAAAAACCCCGCGCCGTTTTATACTTCAGTAACCAGAACAAAAATTAAACTGAATCAAAAGGCTTATCTCGCGCAAATTCAATTTTGAAAAATAAATAATAACAAATTTCTACTTTTCACACACAAAGAGATCGCGTTTATGCTCAAGGTCAGATATCACAATATTATATTATATACTTATAAATAATGTCCTACTACTTATTGTATTTTAGTTTTAATTATTTTTGGCAATTTTATTTCAAACTTTGGCGAATCATTTGTACAGAATTTTCATTCAATTTTGGTTTTTTGTGCGGTTCGCCCGATGATTACGATCAGGTCTTATATTTATTGATTTTTTCTTATAATCAAAACCAAATTTAAGCTTTCTATCTTGGTTTTGACCTTAACACTCATTTGTATCAAATGTAGAACCAATATTGTCACAATTAAAAAAAACTAATTTCATAGAGCAACAATAGTTGCGGCTAGCTTTTTTCCTAAACAATAAAAAAATTGGAAATTATTTGATATGCAATCCAAACAAATTCCTTTACAGCCATTTTAAAATTAACTATTTGTTTTGATCATGAAACATATTAGTTATTAGAAATGATTCAAAATGCAATAATTTTAATTCATTATCATTATGCAACCCATTTTTTATTTACCGAACATCAACATTATGAAGAGCAATTTTTTTATACAGTTTTAAAAATATTTCCATGTTTCAACCTTTAATATTACAAATTAAAAGACTTTAATAAAGGTCATCCATCTTAGGTTATTTGTTTTGAAGCTTATAGAAATTGACATTTTATTATAAATATTATTAAGTACATGTATTTTGTGTTATTTCCTGCTAATCCGCTCGTCAAAAACGTCACACATAGTAACCGCAAGTAGAAAGTTGCTGAAAAACACGTCAAATATGCTTTTTATATCATTCGTCAAATAAAAACAAGTCGTCCAGTCAAAATCTTACCTAAAAACTAAAAATGTAAAATTCACCTAAGAATTTTAATAGCTTTGAAATGTCATATAATATTCGTGATCACGTCATATATGTTTTGCTCCGTGGGATAGGTTGTGGGAGGAGCAGTGGCAAAACAGGGCTTCAAAATACAGGTGCGAATATGGCTAAAAGAATGCCGTGCGGGCCGGTTATTAGACATAAATGCGGGCGTCCCTTTATGCGCGCGGTTTCCTTTTATGCGCAGGGGATTTCTTCCGTTTAGTACAATGAATTTTGACCAGCGTGTTCCCTAAAAATTGAATTATAAGAAACGAATAAAGTATAGAGGGATTTTTATTTTTATGCAATATGAAAGTGTCCGGTGGTTTTTTGAAAGTGTAAAATTCTGTTTGTTTTAAAACAGCGACACTTCTGTCAAACAAACAGCAAAAATGACGTGACTTTTTCCTTAGTCCGGTTTCTTTGATATCTTTATATAAAAGCACCCGTATGCCAACAATTGTAAGTATACCACTTTTAGCTATGGCACTGCGTTTTTACCATAGCAAATTTGAGGCAAACGCTATTATAAAAAAAACAGCGACATACGATTTTTTTTTAAATTAATTTCGAAATTTATATAATGCAATAAATTAGCACTCGCGCGAATTCTGTATTATAACATAATAAAAATATATAACATAATAATTTATTACGTTTTATATTTTTGGTATTACTATTGTGCCACATGCAACACTGACAGCACAACGTAGATCAGAAAGGGTTAAGACCTGGATTACACCGAAGTGATAAGTGAAAAGTGACAACGCGCTCACACCGCAGATACAACAAACGATGTATTATTTATTTTATTTGTTTATTTATTTATTTATTTATTTATTTATTTATTTATTTATTTATTTATTTATTTATTTATTTATTAGTTTTCGTACAGTTATCGAACAAACAAATAAAATATATCAAGAAAAAAATAATAAAAAAATAAAAAAAACGTACATAATACGTTTAAAACAGCTGCACAGGTAATACAAAAAAAAATTATTATTAGTGTAAGTTATTAGTGTAAGTTATTACTTCTTTTATTAGTGTAAGTCTGCGCGGACACGTAAATTCTTGTCACTTGTCACTCGTCACTTCAATTTTAAAAAAATTTTAAGCTAACATCGTTCAAACCGTCCTCTTTTTATAAATTCTTTTTTTCGATTATGTTTAGATAATTTAGCCTTTAAATGAGATTGACGGTAGCGAGCGAGGAAAAAAACCTGGAATGTCGCAATCACAGCTTGGCACGGTAAAAATTAATTTCCTTTAAAACGAAGCCGGTAAAAAAAATTGAGAAAGTATGAATTCGAAAAACAATTGCAACACCTGCTACTAAAAAAACGTAAAAAAAACAATTGTTCAAGGAATTAAAAATACAAAATTTATAACAATTCTTATAATGTTTATTCTCGCCTTATCCCACTTATGAAAAATTGAATACTTAATGACATTTTATGTAATAATTATCAAAGTAGATAAAAAAAGTTACGAAATATTTGGGCTGATGACATAACGCAGTGGTCACATTGGGCTGGGCATGTCGTGTGTATCACAAAGTAAACATGTTAAACGTTTTAAACATGTCGAGGTTGTGGTGCAGTGGCAGATCTTACGTCTTGCTCACTGAAGGTCCCTGAATCGAGTATCCACTGAGACATTCTACAGTGTAATAGCAGACCTGTGCACGGTCTGGAAATGCCCCCCCCGCTTTATTGAAGGAGTTCCCTCCCCCCTCCGTTTTATTGCCCCCCTCCCGGCAAAAAATAAAAAAGTACCCTAAAAGTATGACACCCTCATCGTGAATTTTTTGCAGTTTTTAGCCTATTTCAATGTATTTTGAGCCATTTTAGACCTATTTTTACCTTGTTTTTCGCTTTTTTTGTCCCTTTTTTCCCTTTTCCCTTCTATTTATCTCTTTTTTTCTTCTTTTTTTCTCTTTTTCCCCTGCTTGCACCCCCACGTTTCAAAAAAGTTGCCCCCCGTGCCCCCCCATTTTGGAATTTTTCCTCCCCAATAAAACCCCGGGGGGGCAGAGCACAGGTCTGTAATAATATTGATGATTTGTTAATATTCCTATTTGCAGTATTTGGTTGCACAATTAGTGCTAACTAAAAGCAAAAAAAATTTAAAAAAACTTCAAACGAATCTTTTAAAATATTTCGGGGATTTTAGAATGATCTAGAAAAAAAGGAACATTTTTTTTTTAATATTGAATTCTGTTATTTCTTAATTGTATAAGTGCATGCGTTCTCAACCGTGTGGGCGTTTTTTTGTTCGCTTTTTTCTCGGCGTTAGCTTTTTATCGGTTTGAGGTAAAGGTAAGCTTTATGAAATATCCGAATTATTAAAATCAAAAGGCGTTTTAAAATACTTATCAAACATTTTGTTCGGATAATTTTTTTATTAATTTCTTCGCAAGCCTCCGACCCATTTGACTACATAGTGCGAATTGTTCATTAGAATAACAAAAACAAGCACCGTACGACAAACTATATAGAAATCATCAAACGAGAAAGCGTCGAACGATGTTTGTAATGTCGAATTTACATCTCGCAATGCGCAGCTGGGATTTCGATAGTTTCATCACCCGAAATACTTCGGTTAATTAAACGGGCCCCTGCGTCGTTCGCGACGCCCCCGGCCAAATCCGACCCCCGCCCAATTACCGTATACTTCTTAACCCTTTCCGATTGTTATCGCGGCGCGGACGCGGAGTGCATACCTCACGTACCGCACGTCTCATTGCAAAAGGGCATAGCAGAAATAACTGGGCGAGATGAGTAGCGATTCGTCGTTCCTATGACACATTGAGTCAGAAGCGTCGTAAAATACTCGTAACTGTGACTCTTTTTATCTTTTGACAGACAGATACTGTAAACCTTATATGAATCGGAGTCACGTTGATTTTATACCGATTGTGACTCTTTTTGTCAGAGTAACTACGAATTTATCATCGAGCTGCACTGGCAAGTTAGTTTTTCGCGTTTCAGATGCGCATTTTGCACTCAAAAATTACAAAATCCAATAGAAAAGGTATACCACTTCAAGAATCTAATTTTTTCAGCATTTTATAAGCGTTTTTGGTACATTTTGGAAGTTTAAAATGGACCTACCTAGCATAACAAAAATTGGGTCGACGGTCCCACCACGAAACAAAGTTCCTCTTAAATTAAATGCATTTTTTCGTATTATTTTTGAAACTGGAAATACTATATACAAAAAAAACATCTACTTGGAAAATTTTCGTGGTCTTTTTGTATTTAATTAAGCATCACAAAATGTTTGTTTTTTCTTAATAACCAAAAAAATTACATATGAGAAACCTTAGTTACGTTTAATATAGCTCTAAATAATGGTCAAAAATTTACAAAAACACTTAAAATTGTTTTAATATAGTTGTTTAATCTCCGGTTTCTGAAAAAATTTGGTAAAAATCATTGGTTTCATAACAAAATCTGATTTCGTGTTGGGACCGCTGACCGAAATTTTTGTAATGCTAGGTAGGTCCATACAAATTCGAACAATTTTTTTGATTGGAGGTTTTTCAATATGATTCAAAAACTAAAAATGAGTAGGTAATGCATATTCTGTGAAAATTGGTCAAATTTATTTGCTTTTGGGTAAGTACAAATTTAAATTATGATTAAACGGTTACGGTACTTCTAAAAGGTGGACTCTAAGGTTCAAAATTTTGTTTTTGAATCTATTGTTATCATATTAAATGTTTTTTTCTTTAAAAATAACTGGAAAAAAATTCAATTCTTTTTTAAACACAGTGACCAATGGTATGATGAACACAATTCAAACTTTTTGTAACTAAAAAATTAGTTTAGTATAACACAATTAACACATGACAATTGTTCAATCTGATTCCATAAACATCAAAGCATTTTTAACGCTAAAACCTAAAGTTTTAAACAACAAACTAAAACTAAAAAAGTATGAATTTTTATAACAACAAATATTCAAAGAAAATCGAGTTAGAAAGATAACAAAAAGTATAGAATGAACGGTATACCCGCAAGAGAAAAAACTAAAAATAACTTCGGCATTTAGGTTTTGCACAAAAACGACTTTAAAAATTACTATTATTGTTATTTCAAACAGCCAGGGAATGACAAACACGAATTTATTCGAACACCTCGTTCGCTTTTACTCAAAATGAATTTGTTTTCCCGTCCAGTTCAGCGAGATGTTCATGGAAGTCAGTCGCGCCTTCGCCGGGAAAAAACCGCAACAAATGAAATGAAAAAAAATTCCTTGGAAAAAAATCTCTCTCCGGAGTTTCATCCGCTAATTCGAACGGGAGCGAGCGAGAGAGAGAGAGAGAGAAATCGCGGGGGGGGCTAAGGATGAGGCGCCCGCTAAAAAAAATCATTAAAGCAACAACAAAATGTATAAACTGAGGCAGGCGAAATGTGGGGGGGATGGGGAACTGTCGCCGTTCGCGAATCCGATCGGGGTACAGCTCCGAAAAGCGATTCGAGTTCCGAAAGCGCACGCGCGCGGGGCAGAAACCGACAGCGACAGAGTTAAGCTGGTTGCTGGAAACTGCGCGGGGCGTTCCAAGCGGCTTCCCCGCAGCTGTGGGGAAATGCAAAAAATATCTCGCGGCCCGAGAGCGACATCCCCCTTTCTTTTCCCCACCCCGCTCGGGGAAAAAAGGGGAGTAACAAAAAGGGCGAACGCCGTTCCGATACCCCCGGAATAAGCTATACGGTGGTCCGTTTAGCTTAGTCCACTATTCTCGGTCGGAATTTCTGGCCGTAATCAGTCCGCGGTAAGTGTCTACCGATTTTCAAAAAAAACCACAAGAAGTTTCAACTAAACTACACAATAATTTATGCTATTCAACAGCGATCCTCAATTCAAATTTCATTTGCAGTAATTAATCTAACATGCGATCGCAAATGCCGAAAACAACCACGGTTATTCGCTGTTAAAACGGTCAATTCTATTTAGAAAAACAGCGCCATAAAAAACTTTAATTTGCCATTTTATTCGCTGAAAGTTGCTAATAGCCTCATTTACAGCTTTTTTATCAGCTAAAACATCAAAAAAAAAATTGCGGCCTGTTTTTTTAAGTACAATAAAATTGTGTTGAAATTGTACTAATGAACTATTTTGTAAATTGGGGAAGTTTCATTTACGTTTCGCAGTAGAGTGCTCAGATAAACGTAAAATAAAATTTTAATCCTAAGCTTTCAAATTTAGCTATCGTTAAAAAACCAATTATGACTTTTTTATTGCTAATTTTTTCATGATTCTTGCTCTTATTTATTATTATTACTTTTTCTTTGTTTAGCGACTATGTAATCGCGATTCGGTTTATAAATCAGTCCATTAGAAAGAAAAAAAAAACACGCAAAAGCCAGTAAAGAAAGAATTCGAGCAGATCCTATGGGCGAACGGTTTAAACAGGTTTAAGACCGTCCAAAAGCGAAGTGCCCGTTTTAAAGACTGTATTTTAAAAAAAAACAACTTTAGTAAAAAACGCCGCGCAAACACGCAGCAAGTGCTGAAGAGAACGTCGCCAGTCGACGGATGGGAGCTGGTACTTTTTAAAAATCCTCATTTTCCAGCGCCTTATTTCTTCGGCCTCCGTTTGGAAAACTCGGGGAAACCGCGTTCAGGAGCAGAGGCGTCCTCGTCAATTCGCTACACTGGACGGATTAGAGGCGCGGTAAAAAACAAGCAAAGGGAACATTTTTTTATCGCTCTCTCTTCTTCTTCCAGCTTCATAAACGGGGGCTTGCTCGGAACGGGGGGGGGCTCGGCAAAAAGGGGGCGCGACCCCCCCCCCAGGACCGTCCACACACTCTTTTCTTGTCTTCTTTCTAGCAGGCGGATTAAGAAAAGCGTGATTGCTGCCGAGTATAGGAAAACAAATTTAATAAGGTGCCTTGAAACATTTCAGCTCTGGAAATAATTTACCGAGAAAAAAAAACAACTGACAACTATGACTTGCAACAAAAAATGTTTCCAAATTTTATTGACGCGTTTAAAAAATTTTCTCAGTTGTAATTATCATGAAGAATAGGAAATGATCGTGAAACTATTTTTTGCTACGGAACTAAGCGGAATTGAGTTCAGGCAGAATGGGTATAATAAATTACGAGAATCGGGCTATTAATTAAATTTTTCATTTCTGAAAAAAATTAAAAAAGACGGTAAATCACCGCATCTTGGACTTTCTTGGGCAAAGATGGGTATTTTTAGAAGATTACTGTGCACTTTGCCACATTTAATTGATTAAATTGCACTTTCCCACGGTTCCAAGATTGTTATATTACCGTATGTACCTTATTATTCTGATTATACTGGGCAAAAGGTATATGATTTTTTTAATGAAAAGATTTGAACAAGGCCACATACAAACGCATCTTATATCCCCAAGGTAGAACTGTAAACATTTAATATGACTCAATTAACCAATATCATTTTTGCATGCTTGTTTCAGGTGACAAGATAGCTGTCGCTTTAAAAAGATATAATCTAAAATAAATGATATAACTTATTGTGATAAAAATAGGTAAAACCGTCACCATATGTTATAGAAATCTATGTAAGTAGAAAGGTGAGAGCAGAGGAGGGCCCATTGGGTCAGCTTGTCTCTAATAAATCCTAAATTTTTTTAAACGTTGGGTTCATCTTTGAAAATTTCTAAGACGCGTATTTCTAATTCTGATGTAAGATTTGTCTTCGTTATGTAAATATTTCAGTTTTCAGACAAATATTATCATCTGTCATTGCATATTTACTACCATCTACCAATATAGTGTTGTAAAAAGTTACTTTTACTTTTACTTAAAGTAATAAAAGTAACGGATTTTGGATTACTTTTACTTTTACTTTTACTCGACTTTTAAAATTTCAAATACTTTTACTCTTACTCGACTTTTGAAATTTCAAATACTTTTACTTTTACTCTTACTCGGATTTTCCACTGCAAATACTTAAATTAATTTAAGTAAAGCTTAAGTAATTTCAATGGGTTGATTTCCTATGGGCTTGTTGTAAAGTAAATGGCAAAAGACAATTTTTTATGCCGCTAACACGCTAAAACCATTTATTTTGACTAAAAAACTTATTAAATTGATAATTATGCATAAAATTAGCAAAAAAACCTTAGAACGGAGCTCTGGAGCTCCAAAAACCGGTATTTTGCTCCGGTTCAAAATTACTTTTATTATACTTTTACTCTTACTTTTACTTAAAAAAATAGGTCTTACTTTTACTTTTACTTTACTTAAATAAAATTTTGACCATTACTTTTACTTTTACTTTACTTAAATTAAAAAATCACCAATTACTTTTACTCTTACTTTACTTAAATTAAAATTTTTCAATTTACTTTTACTTTTACTTAAAATAATTCAAAATCAATACTTTTTACAACACTAATATAATACCATTTCTACATCTACCATTTACCGTTGTGAAAATAATAAACTAAAAGTTAAGTCATATTTTGGAACTTAAAGCCCTAAGTTGGAATTTCAATCCCCTAAGTTACGATTTTGAGTATGAGTTGGAAACTTTGAGCCCTAAATTTAAAACTTGAGTCTAATTTGAAAACTTTGTTGGAATTTAAAATTCAGGTGGAAAGTTGAGTTCAAAGTTTAGGAACTTTATACTTTAAATTACGAAATCAACTTAAACTGCGAGTTTGGTTGGAACCTTAAATCCAGGTTGGAAACTGGCGTTCAAATTTGGTAATTTTAAGTCTTAACTTACGAACTTGGCTCTTAGATGAAACTTTGAATCCTAAATTTAGAACTGGAACAAGAGTCTAACAAAAGTCTCAACACTAAGTTGCGAGATTCTGGAGATTTATATTAAAAACTTGAGTTTAAGATGGGATCTTGTTGGCTTGCGTTTAGAACGTGAGTTCAACTTGATGATTTTGAGCCCTCGTTTGGGAATTTGGAGCCTTAAATTGAAATCTTGGCAAAGACTGGAAGGAAGCGGTCATTAATCTTGATATTTTTTGTACATTAATTCCGAATTCGAGTGAATTGAGACCAATGTTTTTTGTGTTTTCTTAAACCTGTTCGTGAAAATTTATATATGGCGTGACAGTGGAAGAATAGCAGGAGTTACAATGCATATTAAATTCAATTTTATAATATTAAATTTTATAATTTTTTGAAAATTCAGTTTCATAATATTTAAAAAATATTTTGCGACTTTTACTATAAATATTATCATTTTTTGCTGATAACACAAAATACCGACGTTTCATATAAAAATTGGAACTAAAAAACCTTTGAGCTCTAAAATGGAAGCTTGAAGCCGTCATTCTAAAACCTACACATAAGCCTAAGCCCATAAGCCTAAACCGAGCCATCCAAAATAACATTTTTTATGAGTTATTAGTCGCGTAAAATTTTGGTAACAATGCTGCCCAGTTCTACTATTTTTTGTGGAAATATTCATTATTTCTTCCAAGATATTTTTATTTATTTTTTTCTGTTTTATATCTTTATTAACTACTGTATATTACGCCTCTTGCATTACTAAGACGTTCCAAAGAGCAAGTAGCTGGCTTTTGTTACTGATTTTTTCTGCTTAAAATAACCAATATATGTTGACATTCTTTAGATATGATTACTCAAATTGTGTCGCCAAAAACGAACGCTTATACCAATTTTGCTAAAAAAAAATCAAATAGAAAATACCGCAAGGAAAACGATATTTCAAAAAAAGTTGCATTATAATGAATTGCTTGTGGAGGAAAATTATTTTTTATTACCGGATTCTGTTTATCAAAAATATTCGACTGACCATAAGGTAGTCGCTTCATAAAAAAGACCATTCCGGAAATAATTTGAGGACATTCCTGGAAAAATGCCTTGTTGTTTATGTGCAATTTTTCTTCTTTTATTTTTAACGACTTGACGGAAAATATACCATATAACTATGGTAATGTTACCAAATATTAAATTTTAAAAACTCACAATTTTACTAAAAAAATTACAAACTACAAGTTAATTATTTATAAATTAATTACAAAAAATTACATTGTATCTTATGTTGGTGTTTTAAAAAATGGCTTTTTCAAATTTACTTTAAAATGGCACCAAAAATAACTATTACATTGTACCTTATGTTGGTGTTTTAAAAAATGGCTTTTGAAAGTTTACTTTAAAATGGCACCAAAAGTAACTACGACACCATTCTGTCGCAATATAACAACGCATTTTTAGTGAACTGACTTTTTTCTAATTTACCAAAGATTTATTTGTAATTTAAGATTTTTTAAATAGAATCATTTAAGGTAAAAATACATGTTACCGTAAATATTTTAACTTATTTTTTTTTAGGTTTACTTCTGGAAAAATAAGCTTTTCGCAAGTTTTGCTTTCTTTTTACCAATTATTATTAACATTTCTTTTTTTAAATTCAAAAATACGCTCTTAGATTACTGAAAAAGAAGCTTTTGCATTTTGGCCCCTGAACACTTTGGTCAAAGTATAAACAAGGTTTAATTCTGCACGTTAGAATTTTAAAGACCCTCAAACCAAGGGTAACATGAATGATTGGCGGCTATACATTTTGCTCATTGGAAATCAAAGTGGAAAGAGCTAAAATGGGGGCGTGGCCAATGGATCTGCGTTCATTGGTGAATCGGTTTTTTCCAACGTTTATTGGCTGAAAGTAATTCAATAGCGTCATAATTCTGTAGAAATCTTTAACACTGGACATTGAACAACAGTTTTTTAAATGGGAGATTTTTTACCATCATCTTCCTAGTCGAAAATTTGCATAAACATAACAAATGCAATTTGACGGGGCTATTCACTGTGATCAAAAAGCTGTAACAGGAATACGTACGCAAACTAGTCTGCCTGGCCCAGTCTACTAACATATACCGACAGGGGCCGGTCCACTAAACCTATGCTGACTAGGTACTAAGTTAGCACGTTGTTTAAAACTCTTGATAATGTTTTAATTTTGGTGTCGTTTCTCAAGATATCTTATGGGACTCTTTTTTTAAATGGGATAAATTAGCATATACACAGTTTTATGCATAGTTGCTTTAAATAAAAGCTAATAAAGCCTTAACCCCTAGTTATGAGTTTTTTTAACCTTTAACTAGGGGTTATGGCCTTATTAGCTTGAATTTATAACAAATATGCATAAAATTAATAACATATCAATTTATGCCATGCAGACAAAAAGTTTAATAAGATTTCTCGAAAAAAAAACCCAGAAATTAAAACAATACTAGAAGTTTTAAACAACGTGCTAACTTAAGATCTAGTCAGCACGCGTTTGGTGGACCGGCCCCAGATGGTTTTGATACAAAAAAGTTCCTACGTGCAAATTATTCATTTTCTTTTTATAGTGTTTTGAACTACGTTCACAATGTTGAGTGCAACACTACTAGATAATATTTTTCATACTTAAAGAACAGCTATGCGACATGCTTAATAATAAGTTGGTGAGTTTGATAAAGTTATAATTAATTAAACAATGCAAATCTCATTCCCGTCGAGTTTTGATTTTTTTTTTTTGAATTTCGAAAAAATCTATGTTTCCTGTCTCTTGAGTTCGTAGCAAACCTCGAGGGTATGAAAAATGCCACATAAAACAAATAAATATCCCGCCACCCACACTAAGCTCCGAGTTGTTTTTTTTTCGAATAATGAATAGCAAAAAATGAGTTTTTGTTCAGATTTCAACCTGATATCCGTTTTATTATAAAAACAACTTGTAAAAAAATCAATTAACGGATAGGTTATTTTAATTTGCATTTTATAAAGAGAAATATAAAGTGAAAATAATAAGAACTCACACACAAAAGTAATGTTTCAGCCTTTATTTTAAAGTTTTATTCTTATTAATTCTGTTAGTTTTACAATAAAAAACATATGAAACTAGCCTTAAAACTTAAAGAATAAAGCAAGAAAGGGGCTATTTAACCCTGGGCATATGTTTAGAAAAAAAGGAGTGGATTTGTCTGAGGATGAGATAAGTGGATTAAAAAATTAACAACTGGTTTGTGTAAAATTGGTGACTAAATAAAAAGTTAAGACCATATGATAATGATTTTTGAACGCGGTCAACTAATTACACAAAAAAAGCTGAAGTTCTGTTATAGTCCGATGCAATCGAAATTTTAAAAAAATATACTTACAGAAATTTTCGACAATTGCGAATTTGCCACTTATTGAAAACATACACGTAAATGGGCTCTGCCAGTTTCTAAACTAAAGCCGTATTTAGAGTGGCAGCTTTGCCACCCAGTTTGCGTCATGGCAGTTTTTCATAGTGCACAAAGAATGGCACCATATAAAAGTTTATTTATAGAAACATTTAAATATACGTTATTTCCTATTATATTGTTAATTAAGTGATATTTTTTGTTGTTATAAAAGTTTTTTAAAAGTTTGTCATCTGGATCTGGAAGAAGAAACAAAAGGTGTTTTTTTTCTGTTTTCCTTGAAATTGTTGTACGTGATTTCAACTGCAAAACTTATATTACTTAGCCTAGAAAATTGTCTATTTAGTCTTTTTTGTTTTTAGTTCATTAAGCTTATTTTTCATTAGCCAGTTATAATGAAAGGGAAAAATGTTGCCATTCCAGTAAAATGCAACATTGAAATTCTAATAATAACTTCTGTCCCCTGCGCTCTGAATCCGCTCTGAAACCCGTGGGCAGCCCGAGAACACCCGGCTAGTTAACTCTCGTATGAAAACTTATATCGGAGGCCCGGAGGTATACGGTAGCATCGGAAAAAGTTACAAGTAGTTTACTTTTGATGTATTTAATAGCGGAGGGGAACTGGGAAAAAATCGCTGTACCAACGCTGTCATGACAACTCGCTCGGTCTTTTGCAACACAGTAGTAAAGCGGTGCTGATAAAAAAGTTTGATAAGCGATTCGCTCCTTGCGCTCTCTATTAGGCGGCTAATAAAAAGGGCGTTTATAAAATGTTGCCTTTTATAATCGGAGGGAGTTAGGGGGAGGGGGCGGGGGGGGCTCTCCGCGCCGTTTCACCGAAATTTGTCCGGGCGCCCTCTGGGACCGGGGACACTCCCGTTCGTTTTCTCAGAACTGCCTATGCCACCAGCGCGTGCGTTTTCCGAGCGAGAAAGACACAGCTAGAGAGATCAGCCGTTTTTTTTTTCCATCTCGGAATTCATTCTCGAATAAGAGAGACGGAAACGGGGACCGGGGGGAAAAATCGATAAACCGGGCCGCTGCCGAGCGGGGTGGATCGATTAAAAAAAACACGCCGGCTTCCCCGGTGAATCGGAAGGGAAAAACTCCTCTCGCTGCGGGGAAAAAACTCCTGCGCCCACCGCACGGCCCTGAGAAAAAAAACTCATTTACTCTCTACGCAGTGGATGGAATAAAAAGCGTTCTCACTGGTGAAAAAAACCGTCTCGCCGGTATCATATGTACACCTCCATTGAATCAACGCGGATGTATGTATATAATGAGCAGTTCTATAATTATTTTTACGTTGCGCAGGTTTTTTTTTGCAAAAAAAATTTTCCCGCTGGGTTACGAGAAGCATTGAGAATATTGAAACCGTAGAAAAAAATGTAAACAAAACTCAGAGAGGTGTTGTTATTCATTATATGAATCTACTATAACTTTAAAAAAGCAGTAAGAAAGTAAACAAAGCGATTTTACTTCGGTCGCATAGTAAAAAACACTTTTTTTGCAAAAAATGTTTTTTCGTTGTGTTATGATAAGCATAGAGGATGTGGTAAGTATATGAAACCCGTGGAAAAAAAGGAAAAAAAACTCTGAGAGGTGCTGTTATTCAAAATATGAAACTGCTATAAGTTTAAAAAAACAGTAAAAAAGCACAAAAAAGCGATTTTACTTTTAGTCGCATTGTTAAAACATTAAATTTGCGCAATTAAATTGAAGAAAAAATGCTCACAACTTTATTTTGGTATTGTAAAACTGTCACTTTTAAAATTTATTTCCGCAAAACACAATATTTAGATTGTAGTCGTATTTAAATTGTATCAACTGAAAACAGGAACAATAATTTTATGAAATTTACACACCGGTTCTCTTAAGAGCGGTGAAGCATTGTTTGTCAGAAACTACTGGGTCTTTATAGTTGACTTGAACATGGACCCGAAAGTTTTGAATCTAATTAAAAATTATATTTAATATTTAAAAATTTTCGCTTAATATTTCAAATTTCACGAAAAAAGTTTAGAATCTAGTAAAAATAATGTTAAGTAGTAAAAAATTTTAACTTAATATTACAGACTTAAGCTAGAACTTGCTTAGAATACAGGTTGTAGTTCTTACTTAGGAGGATGTCGAAATTTGTTTTTAAATATCTAAATGTAAATTCCCAATGTCTATATAATTGTCATAATTGTTTAAGTAAGTACTCATATGTTAATATTCCTAAAAAATATTTCAAATTTGACCCAAAAAGTTTTAAATCTAGTAAAAATAATGTGTAGTAGTAAAAAATTCTAACTTAATATTACAGACTTAAGCTAGAACTTGCCTAGAATACAGGTTGTAGTTCTTACTTAGGAGGGTGTCGAAATTTGTTTTTAAATATCTAAATGTAAATTCCCAATGACTACATAATTGTTTAAATAAGTACTCATATGTTAATATTCCTAAAAAATATATAAAGTGAACCCAAAATTTACTAGTTCACTTAGTTCTGTGATAAGTTTTTGATGGTTATACCAAAAATATATAATACTATATAATGTACTAAGGAAAAATATGTCACTCAGTCTCAGAAGCGAAACAATTTGGTGCCATTTTTTGAGCACTGCCATTAATTGTTGTGCGCATAAAATGGCAAAACAACTGCTCTTATTGAGGCATGTGTCGAGTAAATGAGCACTGCTCAAAATGTAGCAGTGTTTTTGCGCATATACTTGCATGCTAACTCGAACGCACTGCATTTTGAAGCACACTGCACTTTTTTAGCAATTTTATCGCATATATGCGCATATACTGCACATAAAATGGCACAACTGCGGGAAACAAAAAAATAAACCCACTAAAAAACCAGTATTTAGTTTGCACACTGTACACAAAATACAAACTTTTAGTATAGACATACAAAAATAAAATCCAATGCAATACATAAATAGATTTTTTTGTGTATTTTATTGGATTTTATTTTTGTATATCTATACTAAAAGTTTGTATATTGTGTATAGTTTAAAAACTAAGTAGTGGTTTTTAAGTAGGTTTATTTTTTTGTTTCCCGCGGTTGTGCCATTTTATGTGCAGTATATGCGCATATATGCGCATAAAATTGCTAAAAAAGTGCAGTGTGCTTTAAAATGCAGTGCGTTCGAGTTAGCATGCTAGGATATGCGCAAAAACACTGCTACATTTTGAGCAGTGCCCATTTACACGACACATGCCTCAATAAGAACAGTTGTTTTGCCATTTTATGCGCACAACAATTAATGGCAGTGCTCAAAAAATGGCAACAAATTGTTTCGCTTCTGAGATTGAGTGACATATTTTTCCTTAATATAGTATATAGTATTATATATTTTTGGTTCACGCGCAATGAAAGGCGCATTATATAAAAACAATTCAAAAACTATTTTAAGCAAAAACTATTCACTTAATATAACAGATAAAGGTTCAAAGCAACAAAATTTGTTTTATGAAATAAAGTGTGATTTGACAGTTCTCAAAAGAGAATGGTCAAGTTTTGTTGACCGTTAGAACAAGAATTAAATTTAAGTTCAAGAATTAATTTCTATAATAGCTTTATTTTTCTTTATTTTTCAGAAAGGCTGATGCACGTTTTTAGCCATAAATTATATACATTTTAATAAGGTAACTATATATTTTTTTAATAAATTAAATGTTGCCTTTATTTATAAGTCATATTTTATCGCAACATTTTTAAATTAAACTAAAAAAAGAGTTAGAATATAAGAAAACAATAATTAACTGAAAATATGAAATAGGCAATAAACGGAAACAATAAGTGGAAACAAAAAAGTTACAAGTGACACTACTGTATAAAACTGATGTAAATACTTTCCTGGAAAAAATAATAGATAAATATTATCGTTACAACAGGTGGCCCATACTGTTTGTTTTCTAGTTTAGCACGTTTTTGTTGAATATAATTAGCCAATCCATTATAACTTAATTAACGTAAGACAAGTTCAATTTTAGAAGAAACACGCATAATATTTTATTCTCGCAGGTATCGGCCCACTACTTAATCGATAATATTTATTAGAAACAACTGCATTGGCTAAGTTTTTTATAGTATTTATAGGTTTTGACAACAAAATTCTATCGAAAGATAATTTTAAAAATTTGCTTAATGTTGAGTCTAAAATTCGAATTTATCGAACGTGAATATTTTTTTAAAAAAATAATATGATATGCGTCTTTGTGTTTTTAAAAAATTCCTCTATGCAGCTTATAATCTTTCCTACATAATTTACCGAAGAATATGTGAAAAGTTTTTTTAAATAAAATAACACGGAAATACTGCAGAACTCTTTCCAATGTTTTTGAAATCTAATTTCTAGAAGATCATCAGCAATAAATGAAATACTTTAAAAAACAAATTAAAACTTTATAAAATTTGTTAATATGTAGCGCGGTGGTACACCCGGGGCCGGTCCACTAAACACGCGCTGACGAGCTGCTATATAGCACGTTATTAAACACTGATTTAGGGTCGATGGAGCCTTGGGAACCTGGAGCTGGAACTTGGAGCCGAAAATAGGGAACTTGGAGCCATAAGTCGGGAACTTGGAGCCGAAAATAGGGAACTTGGAGCCATAAGTCGGGAACTTGGAGCCGAAAATAGGGAACTTGGAGCCATAAGTTGGGAACTTGGAGCCGAAAATAGGGAACTTGGAGCCATAAGTTGGGAACTTGGAGCCGAAAATAGGGAACTTGGAGCCATAAGTTGGGAACTTGGAGCCGAAAATAGGGAACTTGGAGCCATAAGTCGGGAACTTGGAGCCGAAAATAGGGAACTTGGAGCCATAAGTAGGGAACTGCCAAACTTGGAGCCGAAAATAGGGAACTTGGAGCCATAAGTTGGGAACTTGGAGCCGAAAATAGGGAACTTGGAGCCATAAGTCGGGAACTTGGAGCCGAAAATAGGGAACTTGGAGCCATAAGTCGGGAACTTGGAGCCGAAAATAGGGAACTTGGAGCCATAAGTTGGGAACTTGGAGCCGAAAATAGGGAACTTGGAGCCATAAGTCGGGAACTTGGAGCCGAAAATAGGGAACTTGGAGCCATAAGTCGGGAACTTGGAGCCATAAGTTGGGAACTTGGAGCCGAAAATAAAAATTGCTAAAACGTTTACCTAAGCCTAAGCAAAGCCTAAATCTAACCGCAAACCAATTTTTTCTTAAAGGCTCCAAGTTTCCATTGCTCGTGGCTCCAAGTTCCTAAAAATTTTCCATGGCTCCAAGTTCCCTGCTTGTGGCTCTGAAGACCCCGTACCTTTAACACTCTTGACGATCTTTTAATTTTTGTGTGTGTGTTTTTTTTTTTTGAAAATGTTAGAAAACTCTTCTTTTAATGGGATGGGTGGATTAGTATTTAACAGTTTTGTGTTGTGCATATTTGTTTTAAATAAAAGCTAATAAAGCCGTAACCCCTATTTAGGAGATTTGCTAACTCTTAACTAGGGGTTATTGCCTTATTAGCTTGTATTTAAAACAAATATGCATAAAATTAATAAAATATAAGCTAATTTAATTCCGACAAACAGTTCTATAAGATTTCTCTAGAAACAACTCAAAAATTAAAACGTTATTAAGAGTTTTAAACAACGTGCTAACATAGCACCTAGTCAGCACGCGCTTAGTGGACCGGCCCCAGGGTCCCACAACATGAATGTCTACATTATTATAAATTTTAGTATTATTTTTAAAAAAATTGTGTCAACAAACTAACAAAAATTATTTTCAATAGAAATAATTTAATTTAGGCATGAAAGCAAAATCCAAATAGTAGGTAAAAAGAGATGATTGAAGAGTTATACAGGAAATGCCTTTGGAACACCGGTATAAAATAATACGAGATGCTGGATTCGAAGCCCACTCAGTCATGCCATTAAAAAGTGTGCAAACACAAAAACAAAACATGCAAGTTTAACATCCACTTAAGTTGCTTGATTTAACCTTATGGGCCTGAAAAACTTTTGTGGATATGTATTTAATTATTTTCGTTAAGCTCAATATTGTGTGTTATCATTTTATATCTTTGGACATTAAAATGAAAAATTAAAATGGAACCATAAATTTATCAAAAATCAATCAGTGTGTAATGAAACCAAAAAAATCAATAGTTGTATAAAACATGTTTTCTGTGTAACAAAATCATTGTTACTAAATTTTGTGTTTTTAAAATTATATAGTGGTGATGTTTCTACCCTCTAATATCAAGCTATGGAGCTCCGGCCATTTAAATCGGAGTTTTAAAGCGAAGCGGAGCACCAAAGCTCCGCCCACTTAAATGAGCGATTTACAATTAAAATTACTCTATTTGCATTTTTAGACTTTTTCTAGCGTTTTAAATAAGTTTGAAAAAAAACTTAAGTTTTGACCAAATAATTTCAACCTTAAGGTCTCTGCGGCCAGTTTTCTTGTATGGAAAATCGCAATTTTCGGCATACGAGATCTCATGAAATATAAAAATATTTCCATAAAAAATTAATATGAGTGTAAAAACAGCAAAAATACCACGATTATAAAGTGCACATTTATTATATTATTGGCAGTAGTTGAAATAATTGATATTAAAAATCAGATTGCAACGAAATTTTTTTAAAGCCCTTAGAAATATGCACTACTCATTATTTATTAGGGAAAATATTTCCAATAAAGTGGAATTGTTACCCTTTTTCATGTACTTAACAATTGATGGACATATTTTGTATTTATGGTTTAATATACAATTTTCCGTAAAAAATAAGGGTTAATTTTTTTCAAAATTGCGTAAGACTTCGATTTAATTTAATTTTTGATAAATTTTAAAGCTCCAGATAGTATATTTAATTGAAATTTATAATTTTTGAAAGGCCATAATATCTTTTGTATTTTTTTAACTCATAAATAGTTCTGTCGTGCGTTTTATCGATTTATTTCAGAGGGTTTGTTTATAAATCGCTTTTAGAGCTCATTAACCAATGGTTGCAGTGGCATAGTCGGTTAGCGCGTCATCAAATTTTTAAAAGGTCTCGAGATGGATTCCCACATAAAACATATTTAGCCATAATTTTTGCTTGATTTTAATAATGTTTTTTTTTATTTTTTTATAATTTTTAAAATTTATTTCACATAAATTCAAAGATATCATTATTGTAAACAGAATTTGTTGCCTGCTTTTCGCCAATTAGTCAAATTTTCGTCATTTGAATATCTTAAAATATTATAATACTCTATAAGTATAATAATTCATTAATAAATTGTGTGTAAATAAAAAAGGGTAATTTTTGCTCTTTATTGCATTTGGTTTACTACTGAACGCTTTGCAATAAAAATTGTCCGGAGAGACCTTAAGCAACAAAATTTTGACCAAATAATGTGGCATCACTTTTTAATTATTCATAAATTAGTACAAAAATAGGGTGGACCCTGCGCTCCGGTGGTTGTTCCGGAGCTCCTTAAAACGGGGCTTCGCTCCGGAGCTCCGGGGCACATCACTATTATATAGTGAACATACATTCACATAAGTAACATAACACAATATATTCAATTTTACACGTATTACGCGAAAAAAAGTGGGGCGTTTTGAGTGGTCAAAAATTTTGGCTCCATTTTGGCCAAAAAATGCTCCATTTAATGGAGAACCTACAATCTAAATAATTCTCTTAGACTTAGAATTTAAACGTTTTAAAAGGGCAAAATTACCCATACATAATTGGCAGGTAAAAATTTTGTTGAGATTTAAAATAATTGTAATTAATTCAATTAGCATGATTCATCGTAAGAATAAGAATATTTTTTTATTTATAGCTCCTTGTTTTTGAACTTTAATTAAAACCCATTTGTTATAATCTTTGTTATATTTTCTTCTTATTATTTTGTGTATACTATTTATCCTGGGGCCTGTTTCATTAGGACGTTTGTAAATTTTATTTTACAAATTTTTTCCTAGTTTTTTGTAACATACATAATAAAGGTTTGTGGATTTGTAATGCAGAGGAAGTATCTCCGCTTGGCAAAGAAAATGGTTTGCGCTGATTGGTCCGTTCTCATAAAATCGATAACTTGTACCGTATATCCTTTATCATGTATTTTATATAAAGTAGGCGGAGACTTGTAAAATGAGAATTTCCAAACGCATTTATAAAACATGCTAAAGCTGGGGAAATATTCAAAAAACTTTGACCAAGCTGCTTTTCAAAACGAGCTGACAATACAATGTAGGTGGGCAGCCTCTTAGATTTTGGAAAGGGGGTATGCCCGACGCTCCGAATTTGGAGGTGGGAATCCCTAAAAAAATTTTTTTGGTGTATATCCACCCCATTTTTGGCGTGTTTAGTACTGGGAACCCCCAAATTTTAGTGGGGGGTGTCCGGGGTACCCCCAATTTTAGGGGGGAAAATATCCCAGCGTCGCATCGCAGAAAAATTGCCTCAACTCCAATATTTTATGAATAGGACAGTTTGTGACAACTAGAGTTGTGTTGATGTTTTAAAAATATGACTACATCAACAAAACTAATTTAAGATAATAAATAAATATTGTTCATGTTCTAAAATGCAAGCTGTAAAGTAAAATCAACGGGTGATAGTGCAACGTAGTACGTCAGTTGATAAAGTAATGAGGTTAGATAAAGGCTTGATAAAAGCTAGATAAAGTAATGAGGCGAATGAATAAAAATAATTTTTAATAATATATGAAATTGATTTAAATTTACGAGTTTCTTACAAATTTAATTTTTTTTAGTTTGTTTTACGTGGATGTGCACCCGGGTTTTGAATTTATTGTTTTTAACTATAATACTTATTTATATTACTTTTATTACAGCATTTGATATATCATTTAATGTATTACTTTTATTACAATAATTGAATATACGACAGCAATTGAATTGTCATCGTAAGGTTTTGAAAACAACATGCATATAATGTTGGTGCAGCAAAAAAAGGAATGAAAAAAAAGTTTTGATATCTACCCTAGTCCATTGAATGGCGATTTGCCTATCCGCGACTGAGTTGTTTCGTCACGTTAACCAATCAGCTATATGCGCAATTGTCAATTAAATACAATATTTTAACTAGACACGCGGAAAATTCAGCCCGGAATAAGCTAACTCATTTTCAGCGAGCTTGACCAAAACCCTATATTCTTAACGGGAATTAGGAATATAATGTTTTATTTTTTGTAGATAGAGTAAGTTATACTTGTATTTTTACTTTTTCTACATTTTATTTGTAAATTCAAATTCTTCTGGAGACCTTACAGTAAAATTGAATAACCGCCATGTTTCTCATGCTCCGAAGTGCCTCATGGAGAGCTCAGGAGCTCAGGAGGGAGCTCAGAAGCTCAGGAGGGAGCTCAGAAGCTCAGGAGGGGGCTCTGGAGCTTAGGAGCTCAGCTCAGGAGCTCAACTAAATCAGGGAGAGCTAAGGAGCTCCAGGGTTCTGCCCCTCAAATAAGTTTGAATTAATTTCAAGTTTCAAATTTAAACCTTAAACTCATTTAAAGGGCTCTACCCTTTATTAGCTTATAGTTGAAATACATTTTAAATTACTCTTTGTGTACTTCTGGACTATTTTTATTATTTAAAAAAATGTTTGAAAAGATTTTAGTTTACAAAAAAAATTGATAAAATATTCTATGGCATCCCTTTTTGATTATTTATTAAAGCAGTAGAAAAATAGCACGAAGCTCCGGAGCTTGAAGCTCCTAAACTAAAAGCAAAGCTCGGAGCTCCGGAGAACATCACTAATTATTTTACTCAAATCAATATTGTTGTAACTTCGTAACGCAGGTGGTATGAAATATGAATATAGTTTCAAGGTTAAAAAACAACACCACAATTAATATAAATTAATGTAATTAATTAATTTTAAATTTAAAACTATATTACTGATTTTAGTAATGTTTTTATAAGCTTTTAAAGTTTTGGAAAAATAAATCAAAAATAAAAAAGCTGCTTAATAAACATAAAATAAACTTAACGTGATACAAAAATTTCCACGTGAAACGGAATTCATTGTAAAACGCGGCAAAATATCACAAGCTCAATCGAATACGTGGTGACGGAGATAAAAAACTATAACTGTTTAACGGACTAATTACCGTGGATAAAGCTATTTTTTAGGAAGGAGAATATATAACTATATAACTATCAGAAGAAGATATAACTATCAAAGAAAATTTCGAACTATAACTTTCAAAAATTAGACATAAAAATGTTTTGCATTTCATTTGTTTGACATTTCTATAAAAAAATACATTATTGCCTATATAACTTTTAATGTAGCCAAGAGTTCTTTTTTCCGTGTCAATGTAAAAAATGGTTATCCATTTTATTTCTATTTTTAAGGGTCTCAATTGAAAACTTACAGTGCTTTATTATTACGAAGGAAAAAAAATAAACGGTTTAAATTAACATGGAGCTACTTTAATAAAAAAAATTTCCAATAGTATTTTGCATTTCTGATTTTAAAACATTATTTTTCCTGTAACTTTTAATCATGGAAGTACTAAACTCAAATGCCACCAGGAAGCGACATTACTTAAACATTGAATGTTGTTGAATTAATGCCAGCAGTTTATTTCAAATCCATTTCCAAATATTTGATATGGTTAAAATAAAAAAAAATAAAAATAAAGATATACCTATTTATATCTGAAAACGTCATTTATTGTGCAGAAAAATATTAAAAAAGCATAAAAAATTAGTTTCTGTCATAATATATGTTTTTACCTATGTTTTTATATTAATATATTCATAATAGAATAAATATTAGAGATTTTGTATAGATTTGGGCCTATCTTATGTAAATCATAAAATAAACTGACTCAGTTCGCTAAGTTTAAATTAAAACAAAATCAAAACATTCAATGTCACTCTAGCTGTATTTTTCACCACTTCAGGCCGCGTAATGAAATTAATTCAAAATATAATGGGCATTTCCGTTATTATTTATTTAATTTTTTTATAATTATTGTGCGCGGCAATTTTTGCGACCGGTCTGTCGCTTCTACAGTGCCGTTGAGTTTAGCAAATTATATTCATTAATAACCATGAATTTTAATCAAATTTTAAAGTAAGGTAGCTTAGACAGCCAAAAACTTATATTGACAGGTTTATTTAATTCTGATCAGTAATAAATAAACAGAACCAATTTTTCCTAAAAATATTTTGGGTCGGAAATTGTTTTTACCGTCTGTTAATTTTCAACTTCAAACCATTTTTTTAAATTTATCAAACGATATAAAAAATGTTTAGTCTTTACACTTTATAAACAAAAAATTGTAACTTATTTTAGTTTCAATAGGAATATAGGAATTTTAAAAATTCTCATAAAAAAATTGGCATTTTTTTCATAATTTTATTGTTTTTATATTTTTGATATTATTAGCATTTTATAGTTTATTCGAGTATGCAGTTTATTTCGTGAGTTTAAAAAGTTCCTTATTCATGTTAAGCAATGCGAAAAGCTATAGACAGCAAGATTTAATTTCACTGACCAAAGTAGGTGTCGTACTGAGGTGACAATATTTGGACCTGTTGAATTTTTTTTAAATATTAATTTTATTTTGTTTTTTTAATGATTTGTACAGGTTGATTTTCAAAATTTATCAAAAATGGCGTCAGTATAAGTTATAACCGTTGTTTTATTTATTTAAAAAGCCGTCTAATTAAACAAATATTTTTTTGTTTTAAAGTTTTTTATTTATCCTTAAAATCTTTTTGACATTTTTCAAACTTAAAAACTGAACGTTATTATATATTTAGCGGTTAAAACTGCAGTTTATGTTAAATATGTCAATAACAAGCCCGTCTCATATATCATTCTAGTTTCTCAATAGTTTTCTTATTGTCACTTTTTGAAAACTTGCAAGTTTTCTCGCGCTGAAAAACAAAATTTTACAATAATACTATCAAATTTTAAAGTTATCAAAAACAAAATTTTAAATAAACAATATAACTAAAGTCCAAAGTCGCAGTAACCCAGTGATAATTAACGTTCAAGAAATAAATTTTTATTTAAGCAAAAATGAGCGGTAAAGTTATTTATAAAACATTACAAACGCTTGTTAGAAACATTTGAAACATTGTTGTTCAAATAAATTTTTTGCTATAGTTAATAATAAAAAAATTATGATTTCTCCCAAAAAATAATTTAAAGCAGAATTTACAATAAATTGCAAGAAAATAAAAGTATTTAATACAATAAATAAAATTATTCAAGAATATTAAGCTCAAAAATTTTTTGACTATTTTTTCAAGGTTCATATGCTTTTTCAAACTTTTTAATCACAAAATTTTTTACGAAAAAATGTAAAAAAAATTTATCTTTAATATCGTTTTATTAATGCTAGTTACCATTTTATGATAACTGTATAACTGGTATTGTATGACAACTTAATAACAAAAAATGCTGTTAAACCAAATATTTACGCCACAACCGAACGTACATATATTTTTATTCCATTATTTTGCATTTTATTTATTTTCCTGTTTTATTGACAAATATATTTACAAAATTGCGCATAAAGAGCTAAATGAACCTTAAATAAACCGCATTTTAATGTTGCAACTGCCGCGAAAAAGCAAAAAAAACGTAAACTCAATTAAAACCATAACCATTTGTCAATTTAGTTAAACAGGAGTACCGCGAAGGCTGGGTGATAAACAAAATTACCGTATACCTTTCCCCCTAGCAGGGCTATCGTGGCTTTAAGAACATCTGTGCTGGTGGGAAGGGACGCGGAGGAGCTAGCGATGGTGTTTCTGGACTCATTCTGCTGGTGATTCGGTGGCTCCGGGGCGGAGGCGTCGCCCGGGACCGGATATTTCATTTGTCAAATCCGAATATTTAATGTTTCTTGCGAAATTTTTGTTGTTTTTTTTTTACTTTCAAGCGCCAGAAGAAACTGTTGTTTGCACCGTTTTTTCCCTTTGTTTTCGTTCCAGCTTGTGAAGTGTCTCGAAGCGGCACGATCAAAATGGGCTTTTTGAAAAAAGGCTACACTATCAAAATTCTTCGGGCTTCGAACGGCGGCTGGGGACGTTTCACCTTACGGATACTGAGACGAACTCTCTAGAATGGACGAACTCCCAGTCTGTCGCTTAGATTTCTGCAACCGTTGTAATCGGCGTTTAAAGGCGAAATGCAAATATGATGCGTTCTGGCAATAGGTGAAAAATGGACATTTCTAGAAATGTATCGATATTGTTATAGACAGACATGTTTAAACTAGAAGGCTCAAAAACCAAGTCTCTCTCCACACTAAGGTTTGGGAGCATAGAAACATAAAAATAACCCGAATCATGATAATAACAAAGCGCTAAATCAGAAAAAAATTATGGATATTCATTAATAAAAATAAAAAAAGGTTAATTAATACTACTACGATACCGCATGTCGAAAAATTCAAAATTCATTAAAAATTTTAAGATTTTTGCCAATTAAAAATTATGCTTTAAAATGTTTGACTCAGCGTGTAAAGTATGTTAGAATTCTATGAAAAAATTCCAAGCTTTGAAAAACATCAATAACTTAGCGATTTATGAGGAATTTAGGACACTTTTTTGAAAAATTAAAGCATTAAAACAGTTTTAAACAGTTTTAAACCAAAATAAAAGAAAAATGTAAATTCATCAAAATCCAACTTAAACAAATGTAAAAATTATTTGGTTCCAAACTTTTTGAGAATTCAAATTTCATGGGCTCTGAGTTCTCTGGTATTTAAAATTTCCCGTACAAAATTCACTTACTTGTTTTTTTTAACTTAATTTTATTAAATTTTTTTTGTTAAAGCTATACAGTACAGTATTAAGTTTTGATCAAAATCTTAGCCAAAGCGGAAAAAAATTAGCACAGAATGTTTGGTTAAAAAATGATAAACTGTATACAATATACAAACTTCTGCTTAATTTTCGTTTGAGAATACCGCTGTTTTTAGTATAGATTCCTCTTGCCATGTTAAAGTTTAATTTTTTTAGTATTGGTACACTTGTCAACGTCGTAATGTATTTTATAAAATGTTATACTGTAGTGTGAAATACGAATTAAGTTTTGTTTAAAAAGCGATTTGTTAAATTTATGCGGAATTTTTATTTTTATCCCTAGTTATTTAAATATCATGTATTTTTTTTCACTAAATCAAGGTGAAAACGCCGGTTCGAGAGGCCGAAAAAACAGTCGCCACCTAATTTGTTTTGTCGTTTTGCCCCGCTATTTCGTTTTTCATTTTCAAATCCTCGTTACTATACAGAAAAATGAGCCACAGTAATTATAAAATACATGTTACTCTGACTGATTCTGTAGTTAATTGTGTGCTGTTGGAAATTTATATTGAGCCAGAGTTGCGTGTATTTGATACGAATTGTGGCATATTCTGCCGCAGTATGGAGACGAAATCGCCAAACGTGGCGTCTGTAAAATATGCAGTTTGTTTACAAGACGATTTTAATGCGCGAAAAAAATCAGGTCGTCGGAGAACACAGCGAAAAAAAACACAACTGCCTCCACTTTTTTTGTTTAATTTGAAAATTAAAGGTATTAAATTTGGGCGAAAAGTTTGCCGTGTAGGTGATACTATAACTTTGCGCCGTTTATACTTTTGTACAATAGTCGCACTACCTATCCCGTCCTGGCTCTTCTCTAAGTGGAAGTACAATTTCAGTTCGTGTTTATATTTTTGAATTAGTAATTACGAAATTAGCATTGTTTATTTTATTTATTTATTTATCAAGAGATCAAAAAGGATTTTGTAACAAACTTTTTTCTTTTAGTTCTTTGGGAGTAACCTATTCGAACCAGTTTCAATTTGTTGCCAGTTTTTTTCAAATCGTTTTTTTTTTGTTTTAACATGTTTATAGCGAGTAAAATAATAAAAGACTTGTTTATATATAAAATTAAACAATAACAAATTAGGTAAAATTTTTTATATTTGATGAATTTTGGAAATTTAAGCAGTTTGTAAGTATATTGTTGTATAAAAAACGAATATCAAAATTAAGATGTAGGTTGCTGCTTTATTTAAAGTAGTCGTTTAGAAATTTTAGAGTAATTCAACATTTAGTAAATAGGGATTTTGTTGTTGAAAAGTTTTAGCGGCACTAAAAAAGTCATTATTTCTCTGCGACTGTTATTTCTCGTGCAAACTGTAATAGGAATCTAACATTTTCAAATTCAAAACAATACAAAAAGTAAATGATAATAATTTTTCTTGATAATGCTTTGAAATTTAGTTTTTTTTAATCCTAAATGATACTTAAAGTAAAGAAAAAATCTGCTTTTTACTGTATTATTAAATTATATGTATTAGATAAAAATTGGGGTCGGATGTCTTTTTTTTTGAAATACGCGGACGCGTATAAAAGTTTTTTTTTAAATAAAAATCCGCGGATGCGTATTTTTATTTATGCATTCTTAGCATATCGTTTTCAGGGTGCAATTCACCAACATTTTTTATGGGGTTTGAAGGAAAAAATATGTAAAAAAATCCCTAATTTTAGCTAAATAGAGTGTTTTTATTATGCATTTTTGAGTTTTTTATTTTGAAAACACTTATTTAGACTACGAAACTTTGGTTTAGAGGCGGTTAGAAATCAATAAAAAATTAGGCTTTATATAATTCTAAAAGTAAAAATAAGCAAACGCGGATGTACTGTAAGTTTAAAAGTCTGCAGATGTGGATTTCTAAGACAGTGCGAATTCTGATGTTGTGTACTGAGACTATTCGACTAAAAATTGTATGTTTCAAAAAAAATTTTTACTTTCATTAATATTTTACGTGAATAAAATTATATATATCTGAAGTTTGACGTCATTCTTATGTATAAAATAATTAGTACAGAAAATTTAAAATTAGAGTAAAATGATCACAAAATGCCTACAGATTTTTTGATGTCTAAAAAAAAGAATAAGAAAGAAAATTTAGATGATTTAGATTTAGATGATTAGGTTTTGATTTAAGTAATTTCTCGACAGAAACAAAATTTTTAAAAGTTGGTTTTAAAAGTTTTTTTAAGATAAGTTATTTTAAAAATTATGATATTTTATAATTTTTGAGTTTTATGTTATTTTGTATAGTTTTTGTTGCAATTGATTGAAAAAACTTTTGGTTTTATCGGTAATTTTTTTTCTGCTGGCACATTTTAAATTATCAAACAGGTACTGGTCATCTTCCACCTGGTTATATTTTAAAAATTGACACCTTTCAAAAAAATTTCAGGCTCAGATATCAAAAAACCCCTGGGATACTTTATATAACTCGTTATTTCCGTTAAATAATATTATTTATTATTATCCTTTTTGTAAAGTTAATATAAAAATGTTTTTGTAACTTGACTGGATAAACGCCAAAGCAAAATCGTGTTTTAATCCATCGTACGGATTAATTTTACAGAAAAAAAATAACTAATCATGGATTGAAATTCGGTTAAAAAAATTTTGATTAAAAAAATTTAATATTTTAGGGTTAAATAATTTAAAAGTTCAATTTAAACTTATTTTACTGATTTAAAGTTTAAAAAAATTTTTTTCCTAACTGAACGGTTTTAAAAACAGCTCAGTTAAAACTGCTTAGAATGTTTTTACGTTTGGAATTTTTTTCATCTTTTTTCTTCTCTTAATAAATATACTCTAAATAACAGTTTTTCTGTACTGATGAGTGGGTTTATTTATGTTTTTATACAAATTATACATAGAAAGAAAGAAAGTCACGTTCGAAAACGAGATTAGACTAAATTAATCGTTATAAGTAAAATGACGCGCCACTGTCTCAAACAGTGTTTTTTACCTGAAATAGGCGGTCGGTTTACGGTCTAACAGGCCGCTTAAGGCTGGTTCATACTTATGTAAAAATGTCCTTTGGACAAAGTCCAAAGGACAAACACAGTGTATAAACGTATGTAAAAACGTCCTTTGGACTTTGTCCAAAGGACGTTTTTACATAAGTATGAACCAGCCTATAGACTATTTAATATATCTCAAATATAGCCATCATTGTAAGTAAATCACTAATTTAGTGTTCGGTTTGTTTTATTTCGTTTTTTTATTATACAAGAACTGAGGCTCTTTGATTTTTTTAAGGTATTATAAATTATAACAACAAAGTCATCCTTTTTATAAACATATTGCGAGTTTCATTCACACTGATGTTTTATGCTGTTTTACCAGCGCGTCAAAAGGCGTCGATTTTATTTTTTTCCGTCGAAATTCATTCCTATTGGGCGACCTTGTTGAGTTTTTTGTCTCTTTTTTCCATTCGTATCCGTGTCCCGTCACCAGACCCGGGCGAGAATAAAAGTGAGAATTTTTAACGTTTTTCAAGTCAATTTTTTTTTAAAAAGAAAGAGTTATTTCGTTCACCGCACAATTTTTTTTCTTTAAAACGAGTCGATTTCGATCGCGCTTAATAGGATCGCAAAAACTTTCTAATTAAAGTTTTTTTTAAAACCAAAAATATTTCCGAAAAGCTTTCGTCGTCCCCGGGGGAGTGAGTGTGCCCAGTGGGCGCTCGAGGCGAGGCGTCCGACGGGCGCCGTAATCGTCCGGGGGAACGCTTCCAATTAACTCCATTTCCCTCCGAACACCGACTACTCCGTTTCCCCCCCCGAACAGCGAACAATGGGCCGCGTCCGTCCCCGCGTGTGTCAACTCCTGAGCGATCACCCTCCTGTTTTCGAACCCTGTCTTTTTGCGTGTCAGCGGGGAATAACGAGCGTCCCTAATGTGTCGCTCCGAAGGGGCGTCCCCCCGCGCGCTCTCAGCCCTCCCCTATCTACCGTAATCCTCCTCGCGTCCGCCGCCGCTGGTTTTTTTTACCCAACCAAAAAAAGTAAATTGCTAATGTCGCAAATTTTTTTAACCGGGTTTTTTTCCTCTCTTCAGTTTCATCGCTTGCACTGACAACCTAACTGCACGTTGGGAAGTGTTTAAAATTTTTTGCTATACTATTACGACAGAAATGAGATTTAAAATTTAAAGTGTTGACTGTTTTTTAAATTACTGGAATTTTTTCGAGGTATTTTAGTTTATATTTTTAATCCAACTATGGTCTATAACTGGTCAGCTTTCTTGGTAATTTGTTTTTTCTTGTTAATATGGTGTTTTAAGCAATTCATTTGTTTTTATGCATTGCCACTAAACTTGCGATAACCATTAGCCTTTATTCAAAGAAGTGAAAACACTGAACCTAGATTTTTCTAAATTTCATCATTTGTTATTATTGATTTTCGTTATTATTACTATTGTTAAAAAATCGTCTCTACTTTAAATTCAAATGTTAAAATTTGTCTTTAGTTTTTGTCTCAAATTGAAATTTCGAGTATTTTGCCTTTTTTTATAAATTACTGCTAACAGGAATAAAAAATTGATTAGTTTTTATAATGTTGTTTAAAGTGGTTAAAATATAAAAACTATATAAAATTTTTTTGTTTTTTTTATTTTGAAATTAAACGGCTTCTTTACTAATTTAATTAAAAACTTAATCTAAAAAAATTTGCGTTACATTTTATGCTAAAAACAATTTTTTTTTAAATTACCAAAAAAAACCCCAAAAAAATGATGTTTTTGGTTTCAGTGTTGTACTTCAATATTAATATGTTGAATTCAGCTGTTGGGTTTAAGTAAACAAAAATCAATAGAATTTAAAGAAAATCGAATTTAAATTTTTATTACCTTTA
>JASAMX010012932.1:0-11016 GCA_030248175.1 Microlaimidae sp. YZB2_3
ATATTGCCACTTCCGGGAAAGTTACCAAGAAATTTGATGTGTATTACTGATAACATCCCAATTTAAAGCCGACAAATGGATTCGATTTTAAAATTGTCACTTTCATTAAGCACGAGTTTGTAAATACGCACAAATCATACCACAGGCACTGAAATTTCAAAATTATATCAATAAAAACAACACAAGATATCGATACATACTGAAACCGATTTTGTGAATAATCATTTTAAACTATGTATTAATTTAAAATTTTAATGGCGGATGTATTATTTCACCAAAATATGATTTTTAATATGGATGGGTTGTGATTGAAATATATTTTTAAAAGAAAAAAAAATATTTTCAGTTTATAAAATCAAATTTTGAAGGGTTAATGTTTGCTTAGTTGCATTTAGAATGTTTACTTATGTCTTTTTTTTGGCGAAATCATTATGCCTTTGGCTAGGGTCTGGGGATTCCGATTCTTGTTGTATAAAAAGTAATTAAAAATAATAAACAATAATAAAAAATAAAAATAGTATCAAGATTCCGCCACGAAGCACCGTATCAGAAAACATTTATTTTTTGCATAAACACCATTAAAATTTTATATTGAAATAGTTTGACATGATTTAACGAACGCTAAAATATGATAAAACACAGATTCTGAAAGGCGGTTTTTAATTGGAGGGACCTTGGTGTTCAAGCCTGCATTGGGCGCATTACACATTACTCCTTGCTTATGATAATACCTTAAAACTAGAAATTTCAATTAATATTAAAGTTAAAATCTTTTAGGCTAAACTTAAAGGCGCAACCGCTTGCCGTCAGGGGCCTATTTCATAAAAATTGCGTGTAATTAATTTACAGCTGTAAATTACCACTTTTTTATTCGAAATCACCACTTTTTTTAAATTTAGAGTAGGTTCTTGCACAAACAATATAACCTTCTAATTCAAAAAATGGCGATCTTACACTTGTCAAAGATTATATGTCAAAGAGTATAATTTTTTAAATTGAGATTTCTTCAGACTAAAAAAAATTCAACAGTGCTGTGTAATTAGTTTAACGTATAAACAAATCATTATCATTTGGTAGATATTTTTATTTAGTGGGCAGCTGCCCAAGCCAAATGCAATTTTTCTATGGTCCACATAATGTCCATCTCAGACTAGTCCACATTTTTCTGCTTAAGCATACGCCCAGAAAGAAATCGCCCCTTTTTCCTGCTCTATTCTTAAGGCTAGTTTTTTATTTTGATATCTGTTTAAATTATTAAAATAAAAAAAATATTGCTGAAATAAAGCAGTGATCAAATTGCAAACTAGCCTTGAAAAATGCTCTAAGAGTAGAGCAGGAAAAAAGGGCGATTTCTCCCCGGGCGTGAGTTTAGACAGAAAAGATGTGGACTAGTATGAGATGGACATTATCTACACCATAAGAAATTTGTATTTGATTTGGCCAGCTGCCCACTGAATAAAAATTTCTACCATATAATAATAATTTATTTATACGTTGAAACAGATGACATGAAAATACTTTTGCAAGGTTACAAATCTTTTGTGCATCCGCTTATTGAGTTCGAAACTTACGTTTGCAATCCTTATTTTAAGGTGGACATAAATCGACTTGAAAATGTCCAAAAGTGCTTTACACGAAAACTGTACAAAAGATGTTCGTTTCCTTATGTAAATTATGAAACACGTCTTTCAGAACTAAACCTTGAAAGTCTTGTCACGCGTCGTTTGCACAATGATTTTTTTGAAACAAAACCTTAAATTAATTTTTTTCATCAGCAAATTAAGAATTAACAAAAAATATTTTATTGTTTTCACCTTTTCCACGCGGTTGAAGTAGATGGCGCTGTGCGGTTTCCGCCACCAATAGCAACCATGCACAGCCGTCTGCTGTTATTGTGCACTTTCTATGAGGAGCTGTACGTTGTCTGCTCTGTACAATCCTTATTGTTGCCAAAAGGCTGTTATTGTGTGGTTAGAAGTTTTTATTTCGCTATATTTGAATTTATTATTTTGATCAATAAATCGATGACAAGGATCTAAATAAAAAAGGGACTCCTAAGAAAGTTGCGTAAATCTTTCTTCTTTCCAATGAGTCCATGTTTAATTGTGATCAATCAGTAACAAAAGAGGAATATCGATTTTAAGGATTGTGCGTTAGAATAATAAAAAGATGGAGATAAACATACATCTTAAAATTTAACCACGTTCTCTAATTATGGTTGGCGCGCCTTAGGCTTAGGCTTAGAGTGCCACGGGGCGATTTAGCCCCGTGGCGCTCCCGCGCCACCCATGATTTTTTTTTCTTAAAAAATTGTCACAAAGTATTATTATTTTATATACTATGTTTGTGTTCGAAGCAACCTAGCGTCTAAATTTTTATTTTTTATTATGATTTTACGCCTCTAGACGGATTCCAAGTTTAATGTTATTACAAATTGCAATTACAACAATTTATAAAAATGCAATATAAATAGTAATGGGAATCTTTTAAAAAATTGCCAAAAGTTTGAAAGAATAAGACCGCACGCTCTGCTTAAAAAAATAAAAAAAAATTTAATAAACATAATTATTCCTAAAAAAAAACAAAGTGCGTGGAGAAATTACAAAAGTTCTAGAGATAAACCAATATACAGACAACTCTGTAAAGAATATAAACAGCTAGTAAAAACTTAATCAAAATTTAAAAGAACGAATTTTAAGCTCAAATAATATAAATGTTTTTACAAATAATGTTAACAACAATATTAAAACAAAAAAAAACATTCTGCCAATTTATCACAAAACAGGATGAATTGTTATAACCGATAATATATGATAGTGATAAAAATAAAGATAGTGATAAAACAGAATTGTTTACCAACTATTTCAGGTTTTTTTTTTCAGGATTTACGTTGGAAAACATGTCTTTTAGTGTAAAAAATGTGTTAAACGCTATAAAAAACTTCCAACTAAACTATTCAAAACACCGGTTGGTTTTCCTGCATACTTTTTAGATGTTTATCAATCCTGATAGCAAAACTACTGTCCCACATTTTTTAAATATACTTTAGCTCTGGATCATTATCATACGATTGAAAACTGCTTTTGTTAATCCGATTTATAAAAAAAGATCAAAAAGCGATAAAAAACTATCGTCCTATATCATTAACAAGTTTTGCTTGTAAAATTATGGGGCGACTGGTTATGGATGAACTTTCTGTCTTTTTTTTTAATGTTTTGTCAAGGTGCCAGCATAGCTTTCAGGCAAATAACTCTATTATAATTCAGGTGTTCGAAACGTTAAATAAATGGATTATTTAAAAAAAAAGAAACATGTTGATGTACATAGTGAAAGTTTTAACACGGTTTTACACCAATAGCTCTTATATAAATTGGAACGTAACTGGAAAATTTTTTTAAATGGATTGAGTGCTTAGTTGGTAGAGACCTTAAGAGCTTGTTAATAATAATGAGTCAGTTTCCCATTGGGTTAAAGCTTGGTTCCTCAAGGATCGGTTATAGGACCGTTTTTGTTTCTGATTTACATAAAAGGCATTGTAGACTGCGTAAAACACTCTAACATTAAGCTCATCGTTGACGATGCCAAAAATGCATAAGAGTAGAGAATGCTGACTTTCTGCTAAACAATTATTTTAATTATATGTTTAGCAATCTACATGTAGATTTTTCATCAAGTAAAAATGAGTTTTTTAAACGCAAAACTCATGGATAAAATATTTCCACATAATACACTGTCGAATAATTTAAATTATTCAAAGTATTCTATGTTTTAACATATAAAATAATTCATATGTCCGATCTTGAATATTTGAAAACGTTACGTGGAGAAAAACTTCATTTAAGGATTATAAACTAAACGTTCGCAGATTTTTTTGCAGTTCGCAGTTTGCAAACTAAAAAATTGTAAGCGCAAAATTCATAGATGAAATTTTTCTACATAGTACTGTCGAATGATTTAAATTATTGAATATATATTATGTCTTAACATGCAAAATAAATTATACATCGGATTCAACAAAAAACGTTAAATATTTGACAACATTATGTGAAAAAACCTCATCAAAGAGTTTAACATTTGCAGTTTTTTTGTTTGCGAATTCGCAGTTAACATGTAGAATAATATAAAGTATTACGTAGAAAAATCTTGATGTAAATTATTTCACAAACTGTAGATTATTCACAAGGTTCTAGCAGATTTTTTGACATTGTGAAAAATCTACACCGTGGTATAATCTACGTACATATAATTAGAACAACAGTTTAACGCACCTCCACTTTTATGCATTCTTGCAGTTAGACATTCTCTACTTTTATGCATTCATTGATGCATTCATTGCCGATGTAAAGGTTTATATAGAATATTCTCCCGGAATTGAGGAAAAAAAACTTTCTCCAAGCCTCAAACAGAATTCGGGACTGGTCACAAACATGTAATAGATTTTTTACTAATAAGTTATGAGTTAAGAATTATTAAATATACATATAGGCATAACATGTTAATAAGTATAGTAAATATATTACTAACCTGTTGTGCTGCGTCCTGAATTTGGTTTTCTTGAGATACGTTGATTGTTTCTGTATTGTACGTTGATTGTTTCTGTATTTCAAGATTTTATCTACAAAGCTAATTTAATTTTTTAATATTAGGATATTTATTGTTTACTATGCTTATATTAAGATTTTCTAAAGCCCCTTTATTTTATTAAGATTCCTTATTTTAATCACGAATCTTTATTTTAAAAATTTAAAGATTTCTTGAGTATTAAAAATCCGTTTGTAGATTTTATTTACAAGATGAGAGTGTTTGACAGTAGATATCAATGGTTGAAATATATCTGGCTGACCTCTAGTAAGTTTGTATAGGAGACGTAAACGGACAATAAATTGTGCGGTTATAATTTTTTTAAATAAACGAATGGAACGCATGTTTTTTTTATAATTCCTGCTTTTCAAAAAATATACATAAAGTAGTCAACTTTCACGCTTTAAAAAATTGTATTTTTGTTCCAAATTGTGTAATTTGTTAAATAATTGTTAAAATATGGTATTTAATTATAAATATAAAACCGTTTTTACTGAAAGTTTTAAATGATTTTAATGTTAAATATAGTCGATTCAAAACTGCAAATCATCGAGGTCAGCTAGGTTTTATTTGCCTCAATAATCACAAATTTTGCATATATTGGAGTTATTTTAATATCACTGCTTATATCAAAAATATATCAAACAAGAGGATTTTCGGCTAGACAGGGAATTTTTTACCTAAATTTTACAAGAAATGTTGCACTTGTGATTTTTCACGCACAAGCTATTTTCTGTGCACTCAATAAAACTTTTTTCGCACAGCAATATTTCGTACACCGAAAAACTCGTTTTTTCTAAGACCATTTTACTAAATCGCTTTGTGCGAAAAATTAGCAGAAAATGATGATTAAATTCGATTATTTAAATTCGATCATGTGAGAGTTGATTAAACGGTTTATTGTACAACAACAACTGGACATATTTACTTGAATTATATATTCTTGCGTCTATTTTTAGGTGCATATTTGAAATTGTTTTTAAATTTTGTTACGTTAAAAAAATTTAAGCTGATGTCTAGTCTTTATTTTAGAATTTTTAAGTTTATTGTAAATCTACACTATGCAATTCATAAAATTTTTAAAAACCTTCGGAGTCAGTTCAGTTTTTTTAAATCCAATATTTTGTATCCACCCAAAAAATACCAAACGTAAATTTTTAAAACAAAAAGTTAATAATGAACTGTTTATATTTAATTTGAAAAAAAAAAGATTTCGCATAATGCTAAATAAAAATAATACTAATTTTTAAATAGAATATTTTGCTTGAAACTAGCACTCTTGTGCGAGTTTAATACTGAAAACCCGCCATTCTCTGCTATTTTTGGGTGCACCAATTTTTAACAGTGTTAGCGTTTTGCAGTGCATATTGCAAATTTTCTTCCACTTTTGCAAGTAAATGCGCTGCACGAAAAAACAAGTATTGACTGCAAAAAATCTCTTCGCAAGAAATCAGTGATATATGCACAGAAAGTCGCGTACGTTTGAAACGTTGCATTTTTTTTCCTAACTTCATTCAAAAACCTATAGGGAAATAAAATCTATCTGACCGTGATATTTGCAGCATTGAATCGACTATTTAACAACAAAAACATTCAAAATTTTTCACTAAAGCGGATTAATAACAAAGATTAAAAACTGAGTTTTAATAATTACTTTATTTGGAACCTAAATGCATATTTTTTAAGGGCTAAATTTGGTTAATTTTTGTATAATTTGTGAGAAGTGGAATTAAAAAAAATTCTGCGTTCTCATTTGTATTTTAAAAAATAATCATTACCGCACAATTTTAATTAGTCTTTTTATGTCTGTATTTTAATTTTCAGCGTCAGCCATAGTGTATAATCAAAAATTTTCTTGGGTTATATAATGTTTAAGATAAATCTCGAAAAATTATAGAAAGTATGCAAAATCACGAAAATAATTACATTGAAAAAGTTTACGTGACGTTAATTTTATAATTTTTGGCTAAAATTAAAAAATTTGAGTAAAATCATTAAAACAATCAACTTTGAACAGCTAGAAAGCGAGTAGTCTCATGTACTCGCAATATAATATTTTACTTTTTACAACTTAAAAAGAGTGATTTTTAATTTACAAAAATTGACAATAAAATTTTAAAAATTCTCTTATATTTTAAAATAAAAAGGTGCTTTTTAACCCTTTTTATATGTTTAAACTAAATAATGTTGAATAATGGTGTGTAAATGAAATTCGAGTAAAAGTTCTTCTTTAAAATAACATTTAAGACTAGTATTCTTAACATTTACGGTTAAATTTCGCCAATTAAGTACCAACATATTTAATTAAAAATATTTTAATATGAATATATTTTGTTATTGTGAAATATTTTCGTTACTTCTACCCAATTTTGATTTTAGTTTCTTTACCACGTTTTGCTTTACTGATCAAAACATACTCCTTGTAAGTACTTTAACTCCTCCTCTATTTGTAAGGCATTCTTTAAAACTAACATAAATGGTTTGCTCTATTTGTAAAGCATTTTTGAAAAATAACATAAATGGTTTACGATTAAGTATAATATTGCTTTAAACAAGAATATACCGCTAATAATTATGTGAAAATGTACATATATAATGTAAATAAAATAATAATTTAGGTTTAAAAAAATTGAAATATGAAAATAAAAATTTTGTTCTGCTTAGAAACAAAAACTTTTGTGTAATAAAAAAAAAGTTTTTTTTTACTTAGAAAGTGCTTAAATTCTAAAATGTGACTATTCATTACATATACCAAATAATTAACAATAAAAATTTTGATTTTTATTTAAAAAAATTTACCATAATTACAAATTCTGCTAAAATTTTCTAGAAAAAATTTAGCCGGGGCCAGGGGCCGGCCCTGGCTCCGGCCCCGGCATCAGTAAAAATTCTGCCCCGGTCGGTCGATCACTGGAGCATCAGCATTCCCTCATTAGGAAAACAAAAGAATATCCAAGGATAAATTCCTTAATTTCCACGAGGTTACTGTTTCTTTATAGCAAACACGTTATACGTTATTATAATAATACCCAAGTTTGGATTCGAAGGTTTACCTTTCTTTGTGCATTCAGCTTCTTCACTTTACTTCTGGTTAAATGTACTTTATTAATATGAATAATGTGTTAATGTGGAAGTTATAGTAGTGTTGTTGTTGAAAACATCAAAGAATAAAAAACATAAAGGTCATACACACTTTTAAATATATGTAACTAATTATGTTTTTGTTTGATTTGTGGTTTTACAGGGTTTTTTTTGAAGCAAATAATTTATTTGGCACAATATTTATAATCTAAGGTAGTAATTAATTGCGCTAAAATGCATTATTGACGGGACTCTCATTCTCGGGACTCTCCTGTCTCGGGACTCTCCTGTCTCGGGAATCTTCTGTCTTGGGACTCTCATATCGCTCCTGCAAAACTTCGGAACCCTCGTGTTTCCGGAGTTTCATGTCTCAGATTCTAAAAATCAAGCAAAACTTTATGGTTTTGTTTGGGCATAAAACTAGTCTTTAAAAAAGAACGTTCAGAAAATTGCACCCAAAAGACGATTATTTTGAAGACGCAATGTTTGAACGACGAGCTTTCCGAAGACAAGATGTAAAAAACGAGATGTTGAAAGAGGTACTTACCTAGTCTTTTAACAGTTTTTCTTTTGGATCTACTTTCCATCGACCTAAACAGTCTAATTAAGTCAATTGCCGAAAATACAGTTTTTTTCAGTAGGATTATAAGTAAATGGAATTATCTAAATGAAAATCAAGTCAGTACTAAAACATTGTACCAATTTAAAAAATCTTTGAAGAATTAACTCATGGTAATAATGACTAAATAAAGAGCTTTACTTTTTCAAAGCCTTTAGTCATTTTTTTTCCAGTAAGTCAAAGTCAGCCAGGTCTTCTTTTAATTTTGTTCCTATTTTTGTGTTTGTGTGCTTTTGTAACTCAACTGGGTTGCAATTAAATTTGTATTTTTGTGTTTATATTACGATATATTACTCGAAAATAAAATCTTGAAATTTTGAAAATCTTGAATTCAACAGTGTGTTCTGCAATTAATTTTTGCGATGACGATAATTGTTTTTTTGTTTTTTTTTTGATAAATAATTAAAAAAAAGTTGACAGTCAACATATTTTAGTTAAACATATCACGGCGTATCGTACACTTTTTATTAAATTAAAATTATATTTAAAAATTCAAAAAAAAATTTTTTTTTACAAAAATCCGATTATAAATACGGTCCATTATTCATGTATTTCATGTTTGCTTTATCAGTTCATGGACTGCGTTTCTGGAGGTATGGAATGGGTAATGGGGCTTTAGAGCCGGAGCAGGGTTGCCAGGTTAGCCCCTTTTTCGATTTTTAATAATTTATTGTTGTCAAAAAAGATTAAACAAGCATTACCTCAATACACGAAGCTTACAGAAATTAACAATATCACAATATTAAAAAAATATTTAAATTCATTAGCATTTTTAGCTACAAAACATAAACTACTAAATCCTTAGTTATGGTAGTCCTTGGCGGTTCAATCATGAACATCAATATGTCTGTCAGAACGGAACGGAGAGCTCCAAAATAAAAAATAGAAACGATTTTATGTGATTTATTTGCATATTAGGTGCTCTTTAAAAACAGCAATGGGTCTCAATGGTACCTTTCGAAGTTTAGATAGGGCAATAGTTTTGACAAATTCTAAACAGAGCAAATATTTTTTGATAGAATAGAAAGAGAATCTGAATAAAGCAAACAAATTTTTGGAAGCATACAACACATAATTTAATAGTAACATTCCTGTGCAAAACATTTTTATTTTGTGTAATTTATTTAGATTAAACTTAAAAGCAGTTAAAGTTATATTTTAAGTCACCCTGAAACGACTCGAAAGCCAGTCGACATAGGTTTGATAGGAGCCAGTATTGAGATAACATTTCAAAAAAGGAAAGCGGCAGTTTCTTGCTGCTTCTAGATATGCTAAGGTCGGGTTGATCTTTTCGTAGCTGCCTTTCATTACCAATCAGCAGATAGGCAAGCGTATCAGTTCGGTAGGCAAATATAAAACTTTGTAATGCAAGCCAGCATTTGTAATTGAATAGAATAGCATGCCATAGTAATGGACTATTTTCTAATTTTAGAGGCGCTTTTTCAGACAATGGTGGCGGTACCAATAGCAATATTACATAACGATATGATAAGTATAGCAACTTTAACAAAATATATCTTTTATCCCTGCCCCACTTTAATGCAGAACAACCCCTCGGCCTTTTGGCTTTATAGGCGGAGTCAGGGATCTTCGCCTCCTCACCAGTACACTCACCCGAACCTAATATAGGTACAGTGTCGTGTCCAGTGCGTCTCACATGGTTGTGAAATGAGCTAGTGAGCCGGTCTGACATATCTTTAAGCTTATCGTAAACTTTTTTCCAGTCATAACTGAGATAGCAATATTGAACTGCACCTTTAAAATTTGATATTAACTCCATTTTTGCAATCTGAGAATTGAACTGCCTGAGCCGGTGACGCCCACCTATCTGCATAATTTTTTGGAAAGCGAGCTTTATCAGTGTTTACAACCTCAATATATCTGTCAACAAACAAGCCGCCCATTTCCTCTTTTGAAATGTTTTTTAAAGTACCATTTATTAACTGCCCCCTGACAGTCCAGATTAAATCCTTCCACACTGCACAAAATGTTCTAAGCAACCGTCTTTGTGAAGACTTTGGGAGGTCATTGTCTGATATATTGGCTCCATTTAGTCTTAGTAGTATTAAATCCAGTTTTAAATTGTTAGCCATGCAGGCCAAAAACTTGTTTGCTCTACTAAGTAGGGATCTTAGTTTGTGACAGCTTACAAATATATGATCTAAGTTATATGGTACTGTATTTTTGCATAAGGGGCACATTTTAAGATTATTTGGGTGACCCAAAAAGGTACCATTGAAACCCATATTTCAATGCAATAATCTTATGCCTAAGTCTCTATATTTAATAGGTATATCAATATTGTAGATTTCACCGTAGGCTACCATCCATTTTATGTTAGAATATCCTGGTTCTTTTTTAATTCCAGGCTCCCTTCCAGGTTCAGTCAGCATTTGGTATACAGTCTTTGAGCACGCTTTTGACCATTTGAAGTTTTCGTTTGATCTATTAACAAAAAGATACATGTCACGTACTCTAATTAATTCTGGTGGTGGGTTCAGAGTATGTAAGAAGGAAGGGCTAGCCCCCTTTCTGGCTATTTTATTTAGTGTGAACCCCAAAAAATAACTAAGTAGTCCAAACCATTGAGATCGTTTTTGGGGATATTGATCCCCAAACGAATATTTTTTAGTATTCCTCCCCAAACACTTTGACTGCGCAGATATACATCTGGTAAATTTAACCCTCCTGCAAAGAACTGGCGTCTCATAACCTCCCAAGGTGGCCCTTCTCCA
>JASAMX010012934.1:0-60000 GCA_030248175.1 Microlaimidae sp. YZB2_3
TTTTAAGTTCCCATGTTCGCGGCCCCGAGTTCCCAAAATATTTTCACGGTTCCAAGTCGGCTCCCTTACACCCCGTACCTCTATTTTTACTTTTTTGGAGGCGGCTCACAACTGATCATTTTACATTTTTATATTTGACTTCGTTGTTAAAAATAACAACTATAAATAACGATACATACCTGACATTCTTACAAAAATATTTTAACTGTACTAAAATCTAACCAACTTTACTTAAATAAAAAAATTGAAATGGAAGTTTTACACATACTTAATGATATTTTGAGTACTGGTGGGACTGTTTGATGAGTGGGCGGAGTCGCAGCCGTTGGCGATATGTTTGCTCGTTTTCGATTGGATGCCGTTTGTCCACTGCGACGCCGATTGGCCATTTAGTATCGAAGGCGACGCCGGCGTGCCGTTGGACGCGGAGGACGCTCCTGATTGGCCGTTTGAAATCGGCGGCGACGTTGATTGGCCGTTGGAAATCGGCGGCGACTTTGATTGGTGCCCGTTGGAAGAGGGCGTGACCGACGCCCAGGGCGACGGGCGATTGGAGAAACGCCCGCCGCGCGTCGGCGAAAACAGGAAAGCGGAACCGCCGTTTTTGCCGCCGGGGGCGCAGTGCTCGCTGAAGCTTTTGCTTAGACCCGACCCGCCGGGGAAACCGGAATCCACGCAGTTGCCCAGGGATCCGCTCATCGGTTTGCTGAACTCGCTGATTTTCTTTTGAGTCTGAAATCACGTCGGTGTCGACAATCGGTAAACGCAAAAATAACACGTTAGATATTTAAGAGCTCTTAAATGCGGGTAGTATTCGTGATTTGCGGCTAAATGTTTTGCTACGTGGAAATCAAAGTGGGAGGAGCTAAAAAAGAGTCAGTCGCTGCGTTTAAGAGAGATGTTTTTCCCCAGCACTGATTGGCCGAAAGTGATTCTGTAGTGTCATAATTCAACGGAGATTTTAAACACTCAATAATTTTCGTTCAAATATGTAAGAGGTTTTATTGACCATCAAACGATTAAAAATTAACATACAAACCACCTCCAATTTACTAACTCAATTAATCAAAAAAAAAAGTTTTACTCTACTTTAATTATTAATAGGAAGTTGATATTTTTTTAGTTTAGGCTTTTACTTTAATCGGCCAGAAGTTTTAGAACCTCATTTTTTGGCGACGTTTTCGGGCAAATAAGGCCCGCCAAGAGCTAATCACCGTGCTTCTTTGTAAGCTAAATCAGAAAGCCTTTTTTAGTCAGGTGAGTATAAAGCCTGGTTAACACCGGAGTGACAAGTGACAAGTGACAACGCGTTCACATCGCAGTGACAAGTGACAGTGTAACGGTGTAAACGTGCGACGAACGCGTTGTCACATTTCACTTAGGTGAAACCAAGTCAAAAGAACATCGCGCATTCAACGACTTTTGCTAAAAAAAACATTTGCCCAATAATTTTCAGATCCGTGTTCACAGATATCTAAATTCTCTCGGTTCCAAAGACCCCCAAAATCCCGGCCGGTTGTCGACACCACGGTGCGCTACGGTACCTCGGACGGTATGAGACTGCCGCGGGAGGCGTTGTAGCCGGGGTAGGCGGCCGGCGTGTACAAGGCGCAGAGTGTGCGATTCCGCAGCCTCTTTTCGGGCAGTGAAACGGGCATCCTGAAGTGTGGCGATAAAGTGCGGCGATTGTCTATAGCGGTATAGGCATTATAGCAAATAGTAATTATGATTATTGTATTATTAATTTATAGACACTTTAGCGGCTAAGAAATTGCAGTAAACGAGTGAGTGTCTTTACTTTTGGGGTGCAGGGTGAATGTACTTAGCCAAAAGCTAAATCTACCCTATAACACAGTCAACAGGTGCGAAGACATTTCTAGACTGCAGTCTCACTCATAAGTGTCAATGATTATTCAAGTAATTGCATAAATCCTTATATACACTTCTTTTGCACTTCTTATATACTTTTTCCGCAAAAACGCTGCTTTTTAATTCTAATATATAAATTTGTCAGTTACCGTATTCTCTGTATAGTAAACTACCTACTAGACTTCATATTTTAGTTTTAATATATAGTTGAAGTGTCATATGTCCATTGTATATAGTTGTAACAATTATTAAATTATTGGCAAGAATAGTAGTAGCTGGGACGTGTGTTACTAGGATTAACAAGGGTATAAACGATTTTTATTTAGCGTATTCAAACAAGGCATCTTATGTTAAGGAATTAATACCATACAGATACTGTAGATGATTTAAATCTTTTGGTGTACGATATTTTTCTTAGTTATTTAAATAGTTTTCGTTTTATTATTAAAAAAGTTCATAATTTTTTTTGGTTTTTTTAAATCAATAAAATTTTGTATTTTTTTATTTTTAAACAAAACTGCGATACCGCTAAAACGTGACTCTGAACTAAAGTTGATTTAATGGCAGTGATCCTTTAATTGGTGGAAATAATTTCTTCCTATGTGGGCGTTGAAAATTGGCGACATTAATTCCGCACACACGATAATTTCGCGAAATTGATAAAAAAAAACAATGAAAAAATAATTTCGCGGATGTGGCAGTGATAAAATGGTCCAGGCAGTGAACAAGATGGAAGAATCTCTAAAAAAATTTAGAAAAAATCATTGATAGCAGACTTACCATACAAAAATTAATTCTAGCTACATATAAGTATGGTTCATTTTGCTTCACGGCTTACGTTGATACATTGATTTCACAAGTAGTTCACTGTCGCACAGTAGCAACAGCAACTATTAACCCTAAGGGATTCTTTCCGCTGCAAATCCGCAGAAGGGATTTCGCGCCAATGGTGCTCAGTGTTAAACTCCGTGTTTCACTGGTTATCGGTGCCAAGTTTAACACTAAGCAGCTGTGGACCGGAATGCGTTAGACGGTTTTGCAGCGCTTTTTGGACAAAAAATCCCAAAGGCTTAACAATGTTCACAGCACGCACACGTCAAGATTTTAAGGACCAATAAAATGTCATATATCATTCGTGATGACGTCATATATGTTTTACTCTGAGGGTATGGTTGTGGAAGCAGCTGTTTTAGCCAATTAGCGATCGGGAAAAAATTGATCTCGAATGAGCATAGACATCTCTAATTTTAAAGCGCTAATTGGCTAAAAGCGATTATATAACCTCCTAACTCTGTGAAAATCTTTAACACTAAACAACTTCCGTTTAAATGGGGGGTTTTGACAATTTAGGGTCGATGGAGCCTTGGGAACTTGAAGCTGGAAATTGGAGCCAAAAGCAGGGAACTTGGAGCCGTAGGTGGAGAAATTCGAGCCGTATGTTGGGAACTTAAAGCCAAAAGTAGAAATCAATAAAACGTTTACCTAAGCCTAAACGAAGCCTAAATCTAACCCCGAACCATTTTTTTTCTTGAAAGCTCCAAGTTCCTATTGCTCGTTGCTTCAAGTTCCCAAAAGACTTTAATGTTTCTAAGTTCCCTGCTTGTGACTCCAAAAACCCCGAACCGTTTTGACTATCGTGAATCAACTCGACGGCAAATTTCGGAGCAAACCGCGGTGATGTATATATAACGCTACGGTGCTTTCGTGATACAATTCTAGCCAACGGGTTACAACATTAAAAATAACAAAAAGAAAATAATTATTTTCTTTAAATTTTTTATTTCATTTTAAAAGAGAAAATAGAAAGAATAACTCTCTGATAAGCTACTATTAATTTTACATCAAAGTATAAAAGCGATAAGTTTTGAATTAATTCTATTTCTACTTAAATCCTTAAAGTTTAATTATTTTTAATTTATTCATATATTTTTAGGACTTAATTATTTTACCAATACTCTAAAATAGGTGTGTTTTTACTGCAATATTGTTTCAAATAATTGCTAAATCTATGATTGAATTACTGCAATATTGTTTCAAATAATTGCTAAATCTATGATTGAATATAGTTTGATGTAGATATAAACTGAAATACGCTTGAAAATATTATAAGTCTGAGTTTATTGGTCTATAGTGCATTAAATAATACACAAACACCTCAAGCAGTTATGCTAATTTTCCAAAAAATAAAGCTAATTAAACTTAATTACATAATTTTTATACTTTTATCATTGTCGTATTAAATATTTTGACAAAAATCATCATCTATTTCCATATATAATCAACTATTAAACAAAAAATTCAGACAAACATTGTTTTTATATAATTTGTTTCAAACTCCAATAAGGAAACGCACGTGTCACCCGTTTTGCTGGCGCAATTAGTCTTGGTCTGTTTTTACATTTGTGAGATGTCAATTAGTCTCGTGTTTTTTTAGCAGTAAATTATGTGTTTTTCTCGAAATATATAAAAACACCAAAAAAGTAACAAAAAAGAAAGTCCGAAAAAACTAATAAAATTTCAAAATTCTCATTTTATAGTTATGAGTGTTTTTTAAACCAAACATAAAAATATACACTCCTGAGATGTTAATTAGTCTAGTATTTTTTAGCAGTAAATTACGTTTTTTTCGAAATTCATAAAAATACTAAGAAAGTAACAAATAGGAAATTCCGAAAAAATAAAAGAAATTTCAATTCTCAGATTAAACTAATTAGAATTTTGTAAACCAAAAATATAAATATAGGCACCTGGTAAAAATTTCTCTTTTTAATAATAGAAACATGGTTTTTTATCTGTTTTTAATTCTTGTGCTTAAAAAATACAACAATAAATTTGCCTCCAAAATTGATATTGATTTAGTCAGTGCCGACCGACCCATTCTCGAATTGAGGAATGATTTTCATTCTGTTATTTTAGTTGAAAACAGGGCAATTCAACTACAATACGTTTAAAAAAGATTAAATTGGACAATTTTTTCAGATGAGCACATCTTACTAACGGTGCGGTTGATTATTACCAAAGTTTTAATAGTGTAAAGAATTTAATAACAGCTATGCGTTGATATAGTTATAGTCTATATCAACCGTTCCCTTAGCGAGATATGCTCACCTAATATTTTTTAGTCTCCATAATTTTTAAACAGATTTTAGTTTCCAACTTTAAAAAAATCGCGCATTATGTAAATTATTACGCCTTATCAGAATCAATTTATTTGAGGAACCGATCCATACTCGTACGAAATGTTAAAAAAAAAGAATATTTTTCGATCAAATGTTACACAAAATTGTTGGTCGCGATGACTGCTTGCGAAGAAAACTTCTTTTTTTAAAGTAAACACGCAATATATAAGTTTTAGACAATCATACAATACAGAAATATAAGAAACTCTGCATTTCAACAACAGAAACCTGTAAGTTTCTCACACAATTATTGTCGTTTTCACAAGCTTGTCGAAACCTAGCAAATAATCACTAGATAAGAAAAACTTTAGGAGGTATATAAAACGTAAAATTCAGATTTTTTACAAATAAATATTTCAAATAGTTTTTAAGGTACAAAAATCAGATTAAATGCAAATCTTTTTTTAGAATCCGATTTTTTAATTTAAGTTTTTCAGACATTTACTTAAATATGTATAAAAAACAAAAATTACGTCAATACTTAAAAATAAAATATAGCTCTAATCTATGTTGATGACTATTAACTTTAATACTACAATAATTTTAATAAATCCTATATTGGCTTCAATAAATTACTTTTTAATGACTATAAATATTGGCTTTATTAAATCCTATATTGGCTTTAATAAACTAGTATTTTAATCTTTAGTTTTTGTCTCAAAAAATTAAAATCTCAAATATGAAACAGTTAGGGCTAAGTTACAAATGAAAACGCATTCCATGCGCGGTCACAATATTACATTGTCACTTGTAAATGCAGTGAGAACACGTCACCACTTTTCATTTGTTACTCCAGTGTAAGTTAGACCCTAGATTTTAGACTACAGAAAATTTCCATATCGGGCAATATAGGATTTTTATTTTCCTAATATTTTTTTTGTTTATTGAAAATGTGGGAAGTTTCTACTTCTTCGTTTTTTTAAAAATTTGTTTTGAGGTGCAAAGAACTTTTAGGACGGTCTTGTTTTTGATTCATAATTTAGGGTCCTAAAAAGGATAACGACCTTCCCGTTTATCTGGCTAGTACATAACGTTGAATTTAGCAAATAAATCATTATCAATGTCATCATGGTAATTTAGTTGTTTTAGCAATATGTTAAAAATTATTGATTTTAACCAGAGAAGAACAAAAATCAATTTTAAATCAAATATAATGTATATTAACATTACACAATCAAAGATAATAACGGCACAAATCAGACAATGTTTTTGTTTAATAAACAGTATCAAGTTGTATATTAGTTTCTATTACATGTTGTTTTAACGGGACCAAATCAAATTATTTATTTTTTTGTCATTGCAAAAACATAAAGCAACACAATATAGATAAATTTGAAACACCACTATAAGATTCTAATTGTTAGGGGATTTTTGCAATTAAGGAGTGGTGTTTCAAGATCTAATTGCTTTTAAATTGCGTCTGGGCCCCTAAAGACTAAAAAAAATTCCAAAAACTCATGTTTGGGTTTCACGCAGGATCGCGTGTTCAAATATCGCTTATTTGAAAATAAAAAATGACATTAAAAGCAACGATTTTGTCTTGTTTGAAGAAATATTGAGGACTTAAAAACAGGAAAATAGTAATTTGTCTCGTTTTAGCTATGCGAAGTTCATGGTGATATGGACATGTCACGTTTCACCGTCGTGAAAACATCAACCATCACAGAGCGATATCAGGCAGTATTTTTAATGATATAATCGGAAGGGTAACTAACTTAAATTCGGCCAAACCTTAATTTCGACCGCCGGTTGCTATCTTTGCCATGAAGTTATAAAAAGAACTACGTATGACTAAGTAGATGGGATTAAGTTACCGTGAAAATCTGTTCATTTCATAATTTTGCGCATGGCAAAAATAACAACCTTTGGCCGAAATTAAGGCTGGCCGAATTTAAATCAGTTTCCCCGTAATTGTCACTGGTTCACGGTAACCACAGTTACATGTGCACTATCATAATCAGCTCGATTCGCGCAGTTTATAGCCATCCTGTCATGGTCAAAATGTCTTGTTCTTTAAATCTTCATTTTTTGTTAATATGTTGTTAAATTAATGAGAATTTGAAAATTCGATCCGGTCTCCGACGCCGCGAAGAAAATTAATTCAGGGTTGAATCAGAGCAATTCCGGATAAATAAAATTGAAACATTTATCTTTGCGAAAAAATAATCTTCAATATTAATCAAAATAAGCCATGTTTCTTATACATGGTAGATATGACGTAAAAAACAAATTGATGAGCTATTTTTTTACAATTCGGCCGAATAAAACTATTCCGCTTAGAAAAATTTATGTATAAATAATTCATTTAACAATAACTAAAGAAATAATTTCCAAATAAAATTTGAAGCAGTGCGATAACTACAAAAAAAAACATTTCATACCCAAACCTAAAAAACTTGAAGCTGATTTAATTAAAATAAAACCATTTAGTGTCTACTTTATACTAGTGTTGTAAAAAGTTACTTTTACTTTTACTTAAAGTAATAAAAGTAACGGGTTTTGGATTACTTTTACTTTTACTCGACTTTTAAAATTTCAAATACTTTTACTTTTACTCTTACTCGACTTTTGAAATTTCAAATACTTTTACTTTTACTCTTACTCGGATTTTCCACTGCAAATACTTAAATTAATTTAAGTAAAGCTTAAGTAATTTCAATGGGTTGATTTCCTATGGGCTTGTTGTAAAGTAAATGCCAAAAGACAATTTTTTATGCCGCTAACACGCTAAAACCATTTATTTTGACTAAAAAACTTATTAAAATGATAATTATGCATAAAATTAGCAAAAAAACTTTAGAACGGAGCTCTGGAGCTCCAAAAACCGGTATTTTGCTCCGGTTAAAAATTACTTTTATTATACTTTTACTCTTACTTTTACTTAAAAAAATAGGTCTTACTTTTACTTTTACTTTACTTAAATAAAATTTTGACCATTACTTTTACTTTTACTTTACTTAAATTAAAAAATCACAAATTACTTTTACTCTTACTTTACTTAAATTAAAATTTTTCAATTTACTTTTACTTTTACTTAAAATAATTCAAAATCAATACTTTTTACAACACTACTTTATACACCTCCGTTTGAGACAAACTCCAAAATATCTGAGATTAACTCATAAAATGCGTAATACCAAATAAAATAAGCTAAAAACATATGCACCAAATTATAAACTCCAACTTCTAAAATGTCTATTTGTCTCATGCCCAGCCTCTCAGGTTTTTGTTTCCTTGGCTCTAGGCTCTGGGGTTTTGAGTTCCCCGGGTTTTCCGTTTCCTGGGATTTAGTTGCCTGGGTTCGTAGTTTCCCGGACCGGATTTTACGTAAGTGTCGAACCCAGGCACCATTATATTGTAAAATAACTGAACCACACGAATCATGGTTACAGGTTAATGGAGCCAAGGGTGTTGAATCCAAAAATATTCAAACAATAACTAAAGCTATAAACTTATCAATTTTTTTAGCTTGATTTTGGGATTAGATTTAGCCTTGCCTAGAACGAAGAACTTAACTTTGAATTAGATGTCAAAATTGACTTTTACATTTCTCGACTTCAAATTTGATTGGGTCCAATGACCACAGATGGGATCTTTCAGTTGTTTTTCTGAACAAAAATAAAAAAAACAGATTGATTAAAATATGTATTTAATGGGATAACCTGATTTTTGCCAACTATTTTTTTTCTTTATTTAATATTTTAAATTTACTCCTCAGACATCTGATTTTGATACAAACTTAGTATTACAGGAATAGAAATGTATCGACGATCAGATTATGAACGCTATTAGAACTATATTACAAATACTGAATTTTTTTAATTTTTTTTAATCAGTTATTACTGGCGGACGTTGCTTAAAAGCCTAGTTTGGTCAAGCTGTTAAAAAATAAATATTTATGGAAAATATATTTATATATAGAAAGTATATTTATTATCCTACGAAACACTTTGTTAACTTAAATATGCCTAATTCTTACTAATACGCTAGGCAATGATATAGATATCTGATTGTTATAAAAAAAACATTGACATTTAGAAAACCCGTTTTGGAAGAAAAAAAATAATTGTAAATGGCTTGGGATGCAGCTTCTGAAAATTGATTTTAATCGCGACCATCTTTTGACGGGAACATAATTTTTAGGAGTTTTTACGGGCTTTTTTTACAAAAAAAAGCTTTATTGTTTTTTTTCTTGTTTTTTTGTATAAATAAAAACCAAATCTATGAGTTTTATTAGCTAAATTTAAAGAAAAAAAAACACTTTTTATACTTGTAGGTAGTATGAAATATAACATAACACATGTAAAAAATTCGCTTCTTTTGTTAGCATTGTACTTTCAATTTTTTCCAAAAATAAAAACTTAATATTAAACAAAAAAAAACACAAAACATTTAAAAAACTCAAACAAATATTTGATAAAGTTTCTTGTATGTAACATTTATCTAATTTTTAAGAACTAATTCAAATCTGATTTTAATATTACGTTTTGCGATAGTTCCATTATAAATCACATGATATTTTTGGAACTAATTTTATTGCTTTCGTTTTTTTTCTGACAGAAACAAAATTGTTTTACTCAAGCCTAAAATATCCTAGATTTTTGCTAGCTTTTCTCTTATCCTCTTTTTTACAATATAAAACGGACAAATATTCACTAAGCAAAACTCAAAGCATCTTTGTAGGTAGTATGAAATATAGCCATTTAATGTTAAAACGACTTGTTCTTTAAACTTATAATCGAAGATTTGATTTGCAATTTTATTTCTATTTACGGTCAATGGTTCCGAAGGAACTTGGAGCTGGAACTTAGAATAAGGAAGTTAGAGCCAAAAGTGGGAAACATGGAGCCATAAGGTGGACGCTTAAAGCCGAAAATAAAAATCGCTAAAACGTTTACCCAAGCCTAAACAAAACCTAAATCTAAGCCCAAACCATTTTTTTCTTAAATGCTCCGAATTTCCATCGCTCTTGGCTCCAAGTTTCCAAAAGTTTTTGATGGCCCTAAGCTACCTGCTTGCGGCTCTAAGCAACCCGTATCCTTATTTTGTTTTCAATTATGAAAAAATGCCCACATTGCATATTCCTAATTTTCAAAATCATCTACGTAAAAATGCCATTTACATTTATTTTTTACGTTTATCGAAAGAATCGAAAGAAATTAACCAATTTAGAAAATCTTTCTTTTATTATAAATAAAACATGTTAGAAACAGCGTATTATAATGGATTTTACAGTGTTTGCAAACGAGTTATTGATTTGTTTAGTCTAAAAATGTGGTAAAAACATATATAATTTACAAGAATTTAGTGCTAAATATACTTAAAAGATTATCAGCAAAACTTCTAAAAATGAAGAATAATCGGCAAATAAATTATTTAGTGTCATTTTTTTTAATGAGCTTATCAATAAAATGCACCAAGCACGGTAATCCATACAAAGACTTATATTACATTAAAACATATTAAAAAATTTAAATATATTTGCTCCTTGCTCAAGGTTCACTAAATTCTTAAAATTAGTTTTTTGTTCTGAATTCTAATTAATTATCTTTGGCAATATGCATAAAACCAAAGCATGCTTAAAAATGATTAAACTTGCTGCAAATGTTTTATTAAAAAAGTAATTATTCGTTACACTTTTTGGAACTACAAAAACTATAAATAATCAAATAACTTCGAAACTATGGAAAAAAGTTAATACAACCGAATAAATAAGACTACAAAACTAAAAACTTAAAACTTATTTGAACTCATAGGAAACTTTCTTTAAAATAACAAAATAATAAAAAATAAACTGCGAAAATTGTAGCTCTCTTTACGTTTATAAAATCATAAGGTACTTTTTAGTTTTATGTGTATTATTGAAACTACGTCCTTGATATTAATATCACGAAAAAGAGATAATGACTTATAAAAAAACAAGATTTACGTATATTTTTAAGATTTAACTTCCGTCGTTTTATCATGCTTGAAATTTGGGTCGCGCAACAATTTTCATATTTTACTCCCACAACTGTATGTTAGCTCGCAAGTTGTAGTGTTTTTATCGGTAAATATAAAATTTTTGATCAACATAAAAAGTTCAGAATTTAATAATAATACAATAATAATAATTATATTAATATTAACTACGTTTTTTTAATAAAATTTTAATTTTAGTTAACTCCAATAAGTTATATATTATGATGTACTATGTTATTAAATCTAACGAATTACTAAATTATTAAAGCTAACTGTATTATGAGAAAGAAAACTCGAATAAATACGCAAATACTTAAAAATATGCAAATACTTAAAAAAACTGTTATATTATTGTAAAAACATCAATAAGAATAAGAACACTTTTGCAAACATTTTCAAAAACGTATAAAAAAGTCAAAGGACAGTTTAGCTACTCAACAATCGAGAATCACGACGGTTAATTCGATGTAGGGTATCTGACTTAATTTCGGCCACCAATTTAGGGTGTTAAAAATTTGGCTTATTTTTAAAACACAAAAGAACTAGCACAAAAGTAACTGGATGAATGCTGAATAAAGTGTTTTTACAAAAGTTTTTTTATTTGTGTTATTCTGCATTATCCACATTTTTATGCAAAAAGTGAATTTTTTGTGATTTTCTGGATTTTGCTTTGTGATTAAACTGCATCAAATTTAGAACGAAGCACTATATAACTTTAAAATATCTTCTATTAAAGGCTCAAAATTGTTAATTTTCATTTTTTGATATTTTCTTCAAAATCTCTTTGCAATGCGTTTAACTAACTGCGCATTTTAAGATACCGTTAAATACGGCCATCTTAAAATTCACGTGAAAGAACCTGTTTAACACGATATGCACCGTCATATGTACGGGTGGGGTTACATAACACATAATTTACTAGGTTGTATTAAATTATAAATAGATCAGAAAGAATTTCTCGAAAATAGTATAGAAACACAAAAAAGTCAGGTTATTTTCTTGGCGGAGGGATGCAGACATATAGTGAATATAGTAAAAATCAATTTCAATGGGGTGTCCCCCACCCAACTCACCACTTACCACGATATGGAGTACCAATGCTTCAAAAAGTTGTAAAAGTAAATTAAAACACAGTAAAAATGTCAGGTTATTTCCTTTGGCGGAGAAATGCATTCATAAGAATTACCTAGTAAACACCTGTGAGGACTGGAGTAATCCAACTACCAATTGACTAGATTTGAACTATCAATAAACCGGTATAGATGAATTTTCAAAGTTTATTGAAATGTAGTAAAAAACTCAGATAGAAGGTAAAAAGGTTATTTTCTTGGCGGAGGAATAGAGTCAGATGGGAAACATCAAAGATAACCAAGGGTTGGTGTGGAAATATGCCACTCCTTAATTTTTTAACGTCTTGTTTATCCTTAAAGTTATAATTTTGGGTTATGTAATCGTTTTTTAGTGTTTTAGGCTTTGTTTGTGTTATTCTTAAACCTAAAAGGTGGCCGAAATTAAAGCAGATTTTGTTTTTTTATTATTTTTAGGTTAAAAATGTAAAAAAACTTAATAGAGTGGAATAAAGTTTTTACCAGACTTTCTGTAAAGTTGGCTGGCTGCAACAAAAGCCATTTGATGCTGAAATATTTTTTCACACCAAAAAAATTTAACAAAAAACACGTGCTATTAAAACTTGTGTTTTTTAAGGTTTTGACATAATTATTTAAACTCTTGTTAATAGCTATAAAACTTTGCAAACGGAAAAAAATTAAGTTATATGTACTAAAAACAATACCTAAGGATAAATTTTTAACTCTAAAGAATATTTATCGTTCGTTTTGGCAATATTTATAGCCAGTTTTTTCCTAGGTGGCCGAAGTTAATGGCCCGCGCCTTAACTTCGGTCACTATAAAAACAAAGTTTAAACCTCCACTGATTTTTAAGTGTAACAGAAATTTTTAAGTTTTGCACTGAAATAACAAAAATAGCTGTCGTTTGGTTTTTAGACCAAATCCTGGCTCGATTGGAAGAGCCAGAAAAAAGTATCCAAAAAATGAAAAAAGGTGGCCGAAATTAAGTCAGTTACCCTACACAAAGGTTTCCAGAAAAATTGAAAATAATTTGTATAAGACCAGAAAAAATAGGGAAGAAACAATATGTGCACAACCGGCTATTTTTTTAAGAAATGTTTTATGTTTATGTTATTTTCGTAAGTTATGATCGTGTTTTTTTTAGTTAACCAACGTCATATACAAATTATTTTTAAATCTGCTCGAGACCTTTGTGTACATGGAATTAACCGTCGTGATTCTTCATAAATCTCGCGACTTTACTGCTGCTATATTTTGCTGTTCCCGTTCCCTAAGGCTGTTCATACATATGTAAAAACGTACTTTGACAAATACAGCGTATAAACGTATGTAAAAACGTCCTTTGGACTTTGTCCAAAGGACGTTTTCACATAAGTATGAACCAGCCTTTAGACACTGAGACGCCTGGGGCGGGTCCATAAACGCGTGCTGACTAGGTGCTATCTTAGCACGTTGTTTAAAACTCTTGTTAGTGTTTTAATTTCTGGGTTTTTTCCTGAGTAAACCTATGAGATTCTTTTTTTAGATAGGATAAATTAATATTTAAAGAGTTTTATGCATATTTGTTTGAAATAAATTTTAATAAACCCTTAAACCTTAGTTAGGTGTTTTGCTAACCCGTAACTAGGGGTTATTGCTTTAATAGTTTGTATATACAACAAATATGTATAAAATTAATAAAATATCAGTTTGGTCCATGTAAACAAAAAGTTCTGTTAGATTTTTTGAGAAAAAACCCAAAAATTAACACATTAACAAGAGTTTTAAACAACGTGCTAAGATAGCACCTAGACAGCACACGTTTAGTGAACCCGCCTCAGAGCAGTGACAACGTATAGAAACAGTGGAGACAACGGAGAAACAAAATGATACAGTACCACACACGATGCACTAATTATAGTTGCTTTGAATTTAAGTACATTATTAGAATCATAATAAATAAATAAATAAATAAAAACACACAAAAATATTTGCGTCTGAGATGCAATAATAACTAAAAAGAATTAACTTAGAATGTCACCAGAAATCGAATCTGACTGTTACGTAATTATTCTTCTTAAACTTTTAAAATCAACCATTTTTTTATAAATATCAAAGCTGGTTGATCATTGTTTAAAATTAAAAAAAAGTTAGGTTAATACAGAAATATTATAAAGACAAAATACGCTTAACATTGAAAAATATTTTACTTTATAATATAGTGTTATTTTAGGTGCCAAAAACGATTTTATTACGCTATAGTACGCATTTTATAGAAATTCATACTATTTGTTCTGGTCGTTAAAAAAACGGGAGTACTTTTTATGTCGCTCTCTTATTTCTTCGGGCTGAGCAAAAAAAAAGAAATTGATGAATAAAATTGTGAATTAATGTACTATGAAAACGGAAAAGAAAAAAAGGGCACATTTTAATTTTCTTTGATAAACCAAGAAATATGCTCCATTAGCCGCAAAAGCTTTTTATACAAGCAAAAAGCTTAGGCGGCTTTACGGAATTAAAACAAACATAGTCTTAATATATTCAAACAAAAGCCATTAGATAAAAAGAGAGCTAACATTATCTTTGTTCAAAACCAAATTATTTTAAAAATCCAGGACCGTAAGAAAAAAATAATGAAGTAAAATCCTAGATTGGGGTAATACTATAAAAAATAGAGTCATCTATAAACAAAAGGATGAAGGGTGCTAAAAAGCAACCAAATAATTACTGTTTTCCTAATCAAATTTATACCTCCCCCCGAGCTAATGGCTTCCACATAAAGCCGTAAAAATCTACCGGAGTATTCCAGTTGTCACGGGCTAGCACGCTCTCCAGGAAAAATAATAAAGAAAAAATAATTAAAACATCAAAACGTTCAAAAACGTTCATAAATTATAAAAAATTAAGCCTAAGAAAAATTAACGTCGCTTGAAAAAATTTCCGATAATAAAGTATTAGAAACAAAATGTTACGTTTTTATAAATGTAAAATTGCATCGGTATAAATTAAAAAACAGTAAAAATTTCTGCGCCGCAAAAGCAGATACAAAAACTAATAAATAAACAAAAATTTATATTAATTTATTTTTTTTTACTCTTGTGTAATGATTTCTTTTTGAAAACAAGTTTTGAAAAATGTAGAAGTATTTTAAAGCTTAACGATGCTTTTTGAAAAAAAAAACAAACAAAGAAAGAAAAAAAGACAAACATGATTATTTATAAGATATATATCTCGAAGTATGTATCAAGAACAAATATTGCAGAGAAAAAAATGAAGTATGAGATATAAAAAGGTTTAAATCGAAAGTTATATTCACGATGGTGAAAACACTCCCTTTTATAAGGAAGTTGTTCAGTGTTCAATATCTTCACAGAGTTATTATGACGTTATAGAATCACTTTTAGCCAATTAGCGTTTAGGAAAAAATAACGATCTTTCATTCATTGGAGATCAATTTTTTCCCAAGCGCTAATTAGGTAAAAAGCTGCTCCCACAACCATTCCCACAGAGCGAAACATATATGACGTGATCACGAATACTATATGAGATTTTGAGGGTCCTTAAAATCCCGACGTGTTAAACAATTCGCGTTGTGTTTTAGGCAATTAAACAATTCACGTTGTGTTGAAAAATAGGGCGCCTTATAAAAGTAAGTGGTAAAATAAACTCAGCGGGTAATGAAGAAACGATTTAGGGTCGACGGAGCCTTGGGAACTTGGAGCTGGAACCTGGAGTCAAAAATAGGAAACTTGGAGCCGTAAGTTGGGAACTTGGAGCCGAAAGTAAAAATTGCTAAACCGTTTACCTAAGCCTAAGCGAAACTTTAATCTAATCATATACGAATTTTTTCTTAAAGGCTCCAAGTTCCCATTGCTCGTGGCTCCAAGTTCCCAAAAATTTCCGATGGCTCCAAGTTCCCTTCTCGTGGCTCTAAAGACCGTACCTGGTGAAACGCAGTACGCGAATTGATCGTACATGGTTCTTAAAGTCGTAGAGTCGTAAGTAGGAAAGTTGCAGCTGTCGAAAATTTTTGGGAACTTAGAGACGCGAACAATGGGAATTTGTAGGTTTTAACAAAAAAATTGGTTTCGACTGAGATTAGGTTTAGTTTAGGGTTGAATATAAGTTGTAGCGAGTTTTTATTTTTGGCTACAACTTAAATACATCAGGCTAAAATGTAGCTTCTTTTTTTGGGTTTCGCTCATGTTGCTTAGGAAACACAAGTTAATATTAGGATTTTTTTATTTTTCAGGATTTTGAAACAATTGAAAGGTAACCATTTAAAAAATTGAAAAAACAATTGAAACTTTGAAACCAGTGCGTATGGCACAGTAGAGGAAGACAGACAGATAAAAAATTAAATTAAATTAGGGTAAAACACAAAAATATATGAATAATGTTTGCACTGCCCCGCTTTGCACGCAGTAAATACATATAACTTTATGTTCGTATTATGGATTTCTGCCGCTGAATATGTTTTTAATTAAGACGTAAATTTTATTTAACTACCACACGTTTTAACTGAAAAGTGCCCTAAGTATGGTCGCTTCGTCTTAATTATAAAAAGGAACTTAAACCAAATTAGGCGCGCTTCATAAATTGCAAACTAAATGCGAACCGCCACCGGCTGAATTTTTTTACTGCTACAAAAAAGTCGACTAACAAATCGTCCTTACTACGGCAAAATGAGCCAAAGCCATTATAAAATACACGTGACTATGACTCATTCTGTAATTATTAGGCTCCTGTATTTAATTTAAAATGAGTCACAGTCACACATATTTTATACAAATTGTGGCTCATTTTGCCGTAGTAACGACGAAATGCAACAATTTGCATGTGGTGATATGGTCAGAGGGTCATGCGATCGCAATTGAGGTACGTCTTTAAAAATGCCTGAAAATGTTGACTTTTACTAATTTAGAAACCCAAAAATAGTCTAAACTAACTATACGCTGTATATTTAGTTTATCTGGACCTTTTTACAGGTTCCGCTTTAAATTAACTACGTATAACTTGCATACTTACAAACGGTGGAGTTTTGGAGCTCCGGAGCTCTAAGGTAAATCACTAATTTTAATACATTCAAAACTTTAATACTAATAATAGTTTAAAACTTTAATAATAGCGTTCGAATCAAGCGGTGACGTCGCGTGGACAAGTATAATTGTAAAAAGTCAGATCGGAACGTAACACAATCCATCAGACCCACTCGAAGCCGGAAACAAAAAGTTAAATAAACCGAGGAGTGCCGCGTCCAGGCACGCGGGTGTCCGTGCTTCAGTCGTGAGACCGCGGGGGCAAGGAACCCCCGGCGTCGCGCCAAACAAAAGCCGCGGTGTTGAATGACTTTTTTATCAGATAAACAAGCTATATGTCGCAATTTCGTCTCGGCGAAAAACATCCACGGAAAAACTAGTATAGCGGAGGAAAAAAACAGAAAAGTGGCGGTGCCGAGTATGAGCCTTTTCATTTGTTGACAACTATTTGGCAGGTTTATAATCTTGACCAAAAAAAAACATAGTGAACAACACACAACAAAAAAGTCACACAAAACATAACAAAAACAAATATAGCGGATTGAAAAACTAACTTCAACGAACTTCGCCCGAAATGGCAAGAGTCAGACTTTTAAACCGCGAAAATAATTGGATTAAATAGAAAAAAATAATTTCGACCGACCGCTCATTGTATGTTTGAAAAATCGATTAAATTAAAGTAATTGAAAACGCCTTAAGGTAAAGCTCCTATTCTTATCCAATAGGCTTTGAAATAAAAAAAAGAATAACTTTAATAAATACGCCTCCTGATGATTGTACATTCAGGTATCAAGTTTCTTATTATGAAAACTTATTTCACCTTTAGTTAAAAGAATTGGGGCAATTGTAACTTCCAACAAAAATAAGTTCTAATTGATCGACGGTTTTAATTTTTATGTCAAAAACAAATTTCCGAACCCAATTCGCACCGTGTATGTGTCGTCTCTATATACTATACAGAGACGAAATATACAGAGACGAAATATACACGGTGTATACTTCGTCTCTATATAATATATCCGCGTTACGCTGACACAATGAGTCAGAAGCGTCATAAAATACTAATGACTATCACTATAGATGAAGACGGTCAAAAAGCTAGGGGGGTGTTTACCCCCGGGTAAATGATATTTCAAAATCTAAGGGGGGACCTAGGGGGGTCGAACCCCCCTAGCTTTCTAGAGGGGGTCGACCTGGGGTGGAAGATTTTGAAACCTAGAGAGGGGTCAGGTGGGGTTCAATTTCCGAAACAAAATACTTTTAAACCATTAAATGTTTAATAACAGTTTTTTTATAAGATAAGACTGCATTTTATTAAATAAAAAGCGATATTTAGGTATAAAAAGGGTGTAAAAACATGAATTTGTGTTAAAAATTCCCGTTTTTGGAAGAAAATTTAGTATAAAAAAGTGCTAAAAATTTTCTCGAGAGGGGAAGGGGGGTCAGATTTCAAAATCTAAAGGGGGATCAGGGGTAAAAAATTCGAAAATTTGGGGGGAGGGGGGCCCCTGGATTTTTTTAGGGGAGGGGCAAAATTTCGAGGCTAAAGGGGGTGGATCCCACCCTACTCCCCCTTGTTCATTCATGACTGTGACTCTTTCTATATCTTAACACACAAATAACCTAAACACAATGATACAGAGTCACGTTGATTTTATAATGATTGTGACAGTAACGACGATACAGAGACGAAATATACATATTTATTCAATATGTAGTAATATATTAAATAAATCAGTTAGCAGTTTCTGACAAGCACCAAATTTTTAGTTTTTCAAATACAAAATAAAAAACTAAAGGTAAACCCAACGTGGCTGCAACAGTTGTTTGTTGGATTAAAAAATGCTCCCCATTAAGTAACCACTCAAATCACGAGAATCTGACGTCAGTTTATCAAACAAATACTCGGTATTAAATCGATTCTATTTGGCTGATAAAGTGACATCAGATTCTCGTGATTTGAATGGTTACTTAATGGGGGATATTTTTTAATCCAACGAACAACTGTTGCAGCCACGTTGGGTTTACCTTTAGATTCTTTTGAGCCTCTAGAGTTAAAGTCTTAACCCCATGGTCCTATACTCCGATCTTCATAATAAACTGGTGAATAGTCAATAATCGATATTTCAAAAAATAAGCTATGATATTGCTATGAATAACTTTTTTATCACAAATTGTTTTTGTACGAACTTCAAAAAAAAAAAATCAGCTGCACTAGATCATATAATTTGCGTATAATTAAATTTAATGAAAAACTATTTTAGCTGTTTCCGAAAATACAATAGATTGACAATGGATAATTTGCACAAAAGACCACTTTGTATCAAAATTTGTACTTTGGTTTATCCAACATGTCCAGTTATTTCCCGCAATATTTTTGCTTTTTTTTTGTTTTTAATTATATAGCGGCCAGTTGCGTAAAATTGCGTTCGAATTAATTATGAAATTTCTCAATAAAAATAAACATGAGATATTAAAAAAAATAAATTTTACAGCTTCTAATATTCTATAATTAGGCTATCCATTAAAATAATTTAATCCCGTTGTTTTTCGTTGGAAAACCACCGGGGAACCTGTCCTATTTTTTGCCAACCAATACCAAGTGATAAACTGTTAACTCTATTTAAGTGAATAAATTCAGTTTTTATGGCGCCTTGGACAAGCGAAAAAAACTATCGCTAAAGCGTCGTTAAATGCGCGAGCGGAGTTTGGGGGGAAATAAGATTAGCCGGGAGGCCAAACTCGGCTACCGCCGACTAGTACGCCACGCACTCCGACTTGTCGAAGCGGAAGTGAGGGAAAACGGGAAAAAAATATCAATAAATCGATAAATCGATTGATTTATCGAACAAGTGATAAACTGCTAATTTTATTTGACCGAATAAATTCGGTTTTTATGGCGCCTGGAACAAGCGGAGTCTAGAGGAAATGAAAAAAAAAATTGGAAACTACAGTATAATTCGGCTAACACCGACTAGTGGGTTCCCGCTCCGACTTGTAATGTGGTAGTCAAAAATAAACTGAAAAAATAATCGATAAATCGATATTTTATCAATTTATTAACTTCTTAAATGAAAATGATAACATTTAAATATATCCAACGCGATGCGTTGATTAGTTTGCGTTACAGCTAAACAGCATTGATCAACAGTTTAGCTTATATTCAGTTCAGTGACACGCAGAGACCATGCGCGCGTGGAGTTTGGCGGAAAATAAAATTAGCTGAGATTATTTTAGAGATTACGCTTCAATTTTGTTAGGTTTTAGGTGTTAGCGCTTTTATTTTCGGTTTCAGTTTTCTCACTAACGGCTCTACTGATTTTCGGTTTTTTCCCTCGGCAAATTCCTTCGGTTTCGCCGATCTTCTTAAATTCAAATCCGTAGACCGGTCCAAGCGAATCTTACGTGTAAATAAATTAAATAATAGTGGTAGTTTTTTTTAATTAAAAGTTAGTTTGTTCATCAAACAAAACAAAGCAAAATAAATCCGCGATATCAGGTTACATTAAAATATATACAGTATTTTTGCATTCGAAACAACAAATTATTATAAGAAAGCATAAAACTTTAACAGAGCATCATTTAAATTCAAATGAAGTTCGGTTTCATTTAGTTTAGGCTTTGAAAACTAATCTGTAAAAATATTCTACTTTACTTCTTCGCATGGGAACTTTAAGTTTATAAAGTAAAAAAACAGTTTTCATTTTTGTAAGTTTTCAAAACAACAATCAAGGCGTAAAATTATTCATCACACAATACCTATTTTGAATAATGTTATACGTATGTGCAGTTAAATTTTTTTAGCCACCGGAATTGCAGGCTTTTTACGTGCGAATAATTCTTAAGAACGGAGAAAATATCGGTCATTTTACGTATTCCAGAAATTTTATTTTTAATGTATTTCACTATTAAAATAAAAAAAAAAAACAATTATAGTTACACTAAGTTGCAATACATTTAATCTTAAATTTTGTTCTATATATTTTCTAAATTAATAAATTGTTTAATCATCTAATATAATATTTCACTTTTAAGAGGACACCACACAGGCGCCACTGTCCGTAGTCTCATACAAAAAATCAAAGAATAATTTAAATGTAAAATAGGAAATATCGTTTGCACATAAACCTTTACTTAAAGACAAGATAGACTGAGTTTTAGAGAAAAAAAGCAGAGCAATCTCACTGAGTTAGTTCAGACAACAAAATAACAAATTTAAGAATTTTGGAGCCAAAGAAACATTGCTAGAACTTGACGCTAGAGTTAGAACCAAAAGTGGCAAACTTGAAGCCAAAAGTTCAAAATCGCTAAGCCTTTTAATCCTAAGCCATATTTTAGCATAAAGTGTAAAAATTTAAGGCAAAGTTTTAATTTCGATATAATCTATTATTTTTTATGGTCATTTTTATAAATGTAATTATCCAGATTTATTTGAGGCTTATTTCTTAAGTTTGGCTCTAGAAACCAAAATTTATCACATAATTATAAAAACTATGTAGACAAACAAAAAATATGTGTGGTTTGTAGTTCTACGTAATTTAGAGACAAAAACTTAAAAATTAATAAATTAAAAGCTCATATTATCCAAAACATACAATTTAAAGAATACCGTCTAATATAATACTACCATAAACATTTACCTGCTTTTATATAAGCTGTTTTTTTATTACAAGTAATAATCCAAGAAACCATTAGATTCTATCATAAATTACCAAAGATTAAGCAAAATAAAAAGGGGACATTTTTTTCCTTCTCTTTCTGTTATAAATCTTCTAAATAAGCTGATTCGGAAACGCATCGAAATCGTTAGAAGTGCTTTAGTGAATAGACATTCTTACCGTAGAAAAACCATAAAAACTCAGTCTGCTACCAAAAACAGAAGTTTTTTTTAAATAAATTATTTCTTGCTGCTGTTTTTTTTTCTCCAACTGAGGTTACGTAAAAATGGAGCGGCTAAAAAAACGACCTTTTTTAATGACTAAAAACGGCGGAAAAAAATAAAATAACTAAGCGCTTGACAAAGCGCCATTTGACCCGTGAAAACCGAATAAGCGATCAAAACTAGCGATAAAAATAAAGCTTAAATATCAACATATAAACTATCGAACTGACTCCCGATTAACTAAGTAAAAGCTGTATTGAACTTTTAATTTAATTATAAAAACCGCAAACCGATTTTAATCCCATTTAATTTAAAACCGATTAAAATTGTCCATTAAAATAATTTCATTTCTTCGACTATTTTTCATTTCTGCGCCCCAATTGCCGCCCCTCTTTTTCTCCGACTCCACCCCCAGAAAAGGGCGACGGCGACGGCAGAGACGACGGAGGCTAATAAAAAAAAACCGCTCTCTTCTCCGGGGGTAGGAAAAGAATAGTAATTACCAGTAGATTTGGATTTGCAAAAAGCAACGTCTTAACATGGGATGCTCTCGGGCTAATTTAGGCTTTAAAAAAGCCAGCTTCAAGGGCAGAAGCTGCGAGGATTCAAATGGTATAAACGCACAATGCTTGGCAGAAAGAAATGGAAAAAATTGGCAAAAATTTCAATTTTTATTTAAAATAGTTTTTGTTTTTCTATTCCAGTAACGTTCCTACCACCAAGTATAAAACTAGAAATGCTGTGGGCTGTTTCAAGAGCTGAGCCCATCAAAGGGTCTAAAATCTATTTAGTTTTTTAAATAAAGTTTAAAGTTATTTTCTTTCATTTTTAGAACTATAAGGCTTTTAACAACTTTTGAAAAAAATTAGTTTTAAAAAACTTTTGAATTATAATTTACAAAATTAGTTTTTGAATACATTTTTAAAAAATAGCTCAAAAATAAAAAGCTGTAAATATCTTTAGCTAGGAAGGAACCGGTGAACAACTAAAAAGAACGATGCATTGCAAAAATTTTAATTTTCTTTAAAAATTTTTCAGCGAGTGCCCATTTTTGTTTGTTTCGTTTTAAATCACAAAAAAATAATATTTTTTTTAAATTTTTAAATATTTTTTTATTAGTGAAACGATGCAGAAATATTTTTATTTAGAGTTGAGGTAAAAAATTAAAAGATTTTCATTTCTTAAATACGAATTTGCCTATAATAGAACAGAAATAAATTTTTAAAACAAATCTAACAAATGTGTATATATTTTTATACTATTTAATTTGGGTTTTTCAAGAAAATTTCAAATAAGAACCGGTAGAAAACATTTAAACTAACTTTATATGATCCATAAGTTGCTTGTCAAGACATCCTACCCACGTTTTTATATCTGTCTTACTGCTCAATTAATTTTTTTACTAAAAAAAACGTATTTTTTGTTTTTGGTTGCAATATAGTATAGCTAATTTAATTTAGAAGAAAACTTTTTTATGGTTGGAAGCGTTTGTTTAAATCAATAAAGAATGAGAAGTACAGAATACCAATATGCAAATTCAGTTTCGGCCTAAGCTAATTCGGTTGAAAACCGACAAATTTCGTGCTTCGCGCGTAAAATAGGGATTAGGAAAAACAACATCGTCTGTTAGTAATTAAGTTGACAACACGGAAGCTAAAAAACATTATTTCGGTTAAGACCTTACATTAAAAAATAAAACTGGAGAAAATATAAAATATATCACTTTATGCAGATCGGCCTTGGTGATTAAACATTAAAAAATGCGACGATAACTCAATTGTAACGTCAGGTCTCGAGAAAAATTTGCATAAGTTTGGTGATTAAACATTAAAAAATGCGACGATAACTCAATTATAACGTCAGGTCTCGAGAAGAATTGGCATAAGACGTTGAAAAACGAAAATAGTTACGTAGTGTATAAGTATGGCATCATGCTGGTTTTTTCAGCGTAAAAATTTGGAATGATTTTATTTTAATCAGTCCAGATTGTTATATGCTTTACATTGTATTTGTTGTTTTACAGGTATATGAAAATTATTGTGAGACCTTTTGCTACAATTGAAAACTGTTCTCCTATTCTTTGATAGAAGTAAATTGATAATAAAACACGTTTAAGTAATTTTTTGGTAGGTGCTTATGCTTATGAGTAATGATATGAAATTATCAACGGAGATATCATTATCAAGAATATAACCTAAGAAAATGTTTGGCTGTATACTAAATTTTTGCGCAAACTTTAACAAAAAATCCCTGCAGATCTGCGAGTATCTCTGGGCAGAACTCCGAAATAAGCTAGTTGTTTTGGTGCAGTTTTCACCAATATGTCCATTTTTGCAGTTAAATAATGCCACTTCCCGTGAGTCCCGAACGGGCAGTCTGAACCAGAAAAAATACAATTCTGTGACGTTTCTTGCAATTTTTTTTTGTCGAAAATTTAGTATAAATGCGATTTTTACTTGGGGAACATATTTTTGCTATTACTATAAACATTATATTTTGAAAGTAAAATTAAGTAGTCAAATCGTTTTCGTGTGTCAGTAAGTTTTTTTTATCACAGGGAATCGCTTGTTATAACGATTTAAAATAATAAAAGTTATTGATCTTTCAATACAATTATGCTAAACACTTAATTTTAGAAGCACCGAATTGTTAGTTAGACCTATTTCAAAATGTACCAGTTAAATATCTGGCAGATTTAAAAAAAGACTGAATAATTAGCGTAAAATCCAATTAACAATCGTAAAAACATAGTAGAAAATGCGTCAAAAGAAGAGGGCCCTAAGCTAGCTCGTGGGCCGTATAGACGTCTAAATGTAACTCGGATGTCCCTGGGGTGGACCAATTTATAAAACTCGTCTATAAAAGGCTTAAATCATTTGGAACTCTCGTATAAACGCTTAAACAGGCGTAGAGACTCATAAACTCCTTCGGAAATGGAATAAAGGATTGTAAAATAAAAACTAATCCGAAAGAGATTGTGCAAGACCAACCACGCCGCCCGGAAAGCAATCTGACATCAATTGAAAGATCATAATTTCTGTCGCCCGAGTGCCCAATTTTAATAGTATCAAATTGCCTCATATGGCTCGCCGATATAGCGCGAAGGCGAATTTCTTTGCAACGAACGAACGCGCATATTTCCGTCAAAAAAACCACTGGCCCGAATTTCTTTCTTTTATTGGTTCCGCTTTTAAAAATGCAGAAATTTTCAATGCAGAATCTAAATCTTTGTCTGGAATTTTTAGTTATTTATCCATATGAATGATTTCTATTTTTGGAAATGCTTCTTGGGACAGAAAGATTTGTTGGGCGTATCAGATATATTGGGCAATTTGTTGTTTTAATGCAATTAATTTAAAGAAAACCAAAACGATTTTATGCTATATTATACAAATTTTGCAATCCAAAAACTTTGAGCGTAAAACCCGAAACACCAACTATATTCAGCAATTCATCGTTTCTTTGCAATTAAATTAAAAAAAGATTTTATATTATGTTTATAAATTTTGCAAAAATCAAAAAAAAAACCGAAAAAAACTTCATAAAAACAATGCTATTTTAAGAGCCAATAAAAAATTGAACGTCAAAAAAGGACGTTCAAAGTTGGAGTTTATTTGCTTTATTTTATTTAAGCAACCAAAGTCTATTTTTAGCCACTTGCTCTAGTAGACAAAGAAATTGATTTTATAGCAATTTGAAGGCTTATAAACAATTTATCACTTGCACTGGCGTATTCAAAATATCAAAATACTACATTTAATAAAGCTCGGTTTTCCTGCCGCGAAATCGCAATGTCCTGCAAATCAAATACTTTTTTTTAATTTTTCTCAAAATTTAAAATGTTAAATATATTAATACATCTCAAACTCAAGCTTTAACAAAGTTTATCTTTTTCTGGCTAGCCCAAAAAGTTTACATATAAGAAATCTAAAATTCCTGAAAATCGTTAAAAACGATGACCAAAAGTTATAAAAATGTATAACATATTTGTTTTAATATTGTTGCTAATTCTGCAATTCTACAAAAATTGCAAGAAATTGATGTACTTATGATAAAATTTTAATTTCGCGGTCGGACCACCAACCCAAAATTTTTTTATACTTGGAAGATCCACAGCTTCAACATGTCTGTGCAAAAGGACGAGAAATTGAACAGGATAATAATGTAAAAAACATATGAATATTTTTTAGAGACCTAGATATAAAAAAACTGTAAATATGTATTAATCAAAAGTTATCTTATTCTGCAGCTAGAAAAGATGAAAAGACACTTATTGATATTAATTTTTTTTAAATCGACAATTTTGTTGATTTGATTCACTCGATTTGATTCGAATGTTTTTCCCCAGCGCACTTTTTGGTACATTTTAACCCGTTTGCCTTTTTTGTATCATGAGCTTTTAAAGCGCATTTGAACAGGTATGTTCAAATTGTTTAAAATTTTAGTTTTTGCACAAACTGTTTTTTGTAATTTTCGCTAAACAAGCTAAAATCTTTAAAATAAATCTAATATAAGACGAGACAATCATACTAAAATTTTATTTATGTAATATATTTTAATACGAAAAATAATTAATGATTTTAAGAGATTCAAGAATTGGCAAGTAACTTCAGTTTATTTTTTCTCTGAAAGTATGATATTGTAAATAATATTTCAAATATGACTGATATAAGTAAAAACTTAATTTTTTTGCTTACAAGCGGAAGAAAAAAAAGATAAATTTGTCACTTCCTAAGGCAAAAAAAAAGCTGAAAAAAGCAGTGGTAGTAAGTGTCGCTATAAAGAAATTATACAAAATGAAATCTATCGATAATGAATAACGTAACGTAACAAATAGCTCTCGCAAAATACAACTACGTAATTATTAATTAAACTATAAAACAAGGTGTTTTAATACAAGGATTATATCATAATAAAATATATAACAAGATTAATTTTAAATTAAAAAAGCCATATAAGCTAAATGGACATTATTGTTTTTGTGAAACTAATGCAAAATATAAAATCAAAAGTATATAATACAACATTATTAGCATTATAACATATTTTTACTTCCTATTGCCACATGTCTTTGGTTTAACATAGAACGCACCACCACCCGCCTTATATTTGCATTAATAGCAGTCTTTATTCTGCCTTCTACAAGTCTTTGAGACAATTTTTGGTGCACCCACACTGTGTTTTTATATATTTTCAAGGCAGCCTATATAACCTTTTTAGTTACAGGAGGTTTGTTTTGGTGAGGGCGAGCTTACCGATTTACCGGATTACATTTTCTTAACTAATTTTCAGTAAAAAATATAAAAAGCTGAACAAAAATTAATTTTAGGAAATTATTTTCGACACGTCCCCAAAATGAACTGATCCAAACTTACTCAAAATTAAATGAAAGTGGTAACGAAACTTCTAAAAATTTGACAAATACTCGCTTAAAAATAAAAACTGTTCATCAGGATTAACTGTAAGTGAGTCGTGAATTTTACAAAAATTTTTTAAAATAAACCAGCATTAAAATGCTGACACGGCACGACACATTAATTAGCTAACAAACGGAAAATCCGATTAAGCATTCAAATCCGCGATTTATTTCGCTCTGCGGCATCTGAATTCCAACGCTTAATATTTTTTGCTTTGATTAACGCGTGGTCATTTGCAGTTTGCAAAGTGCGATTATGCAATATTAACCCTTTCGTTTTAGGGTCAAAACGCGTCTTAATCTTTTGTGACTTTTGGGATAAAAACGCTTTTTTTATTTTTCAAGGTAAAGGCTGGTTCATACTTGTGACAAAACTTCCTTTGGACTTTGTCCAATAGACGATTTTAGAAAAGCCAAAACGTCCTTCGAACTTTTTCCTTTGGACAAAATATGAACGCTACTTAAAACTTGTCATTTGGACAAAGTCCAAAGGACAAAATTTAAGGGGAAATGTCCAAAGGACAAAAAGTATGAACACGTTGTCCTTTGGACAAAATCCAAACGACAAAATCCAAAAGACGTTTTGACGCTGTGTTTGTCCAAAGGACGTTTTGTCATAAGTATGAACCAGCCTTAAAACGCAGTTTCAACCGTTTTTGATTGTTGAGGGAAAAACTCGCCTCTTAAATCTTTGTTTAATTTTTGAGAAAAACACATGATTTAAACGCAAGTAATAACGGTTTCTTGACTGATTGTGGTCGTAGCAGATCCTCCTTGTAGAAAAATGAGACGCGCTTTACTTCAGCGTTTTATACGCGATAGGAATCATAAAGATTTAACCGCAGGTATAAAAAATATATAAAAACGGCGTTCGCACTGCTCAAAATTGAGCTTTACGTTTTCTACTGTCCCCCGCCTCAGACGCGGTTTCCACCTGCATTTAAGACGCCGTAACATTAAAAAAAGGTTAACTTGACAAAACTTGAAATTTTCAATAAAAATTTTGTACCCAAAAAATAAAAATATTTCATTTAATTTGTTTGCATAATGTCGATTTACATTCGCTTTTACTAAATATTTTACCGAATATTTTGTAATAAGATAAATAATAATTTACTAATCAAGTAGCATATCGGATCGGAAATAACGAAAAAATGCGTATAATATGCTGCATTTTTTTACTATTATTATACTAATTTGGAAAAATATCATTAACTATTTAGACATTTTATAGATAAATTTTAGACCCCCTTCATAACTTTGACGTCATTTTCACGTACGTAATTCTTTTATATGTGCAAATCGCGGAATTTTCCGTCTACTCATTCATTTTACCTGGTCATAACTATAGTTGAATTGCACCTAATTAGTGTAAATAATTTGTGAATCAAAAAAACTAGAGCCCACATGATAAGCAATTTCCACAAAATAATTACAAAGACAAAATAATTAAAAAATGCTTGAATCGGTTACCACCTACTGGATATTGTTCATTTGTTATCACCGTAAAAGTGCTTAAAAGTAATGTCACAGGTAACTGTGCTATCCACTATTCCTCTATAGCGTGTGTTTTCTTCGTGGGGATGTGACTTCTCTAAAAAGTATGGACAGCAAAGCTAAATTTTGTAATTTTCCCTTGGTCGGTTTGTAGTCGGTGGTTTTTTATTGTTCACATCATTACATTCTTATCGACACAAGCTACAAAATTTAGCTTTTTCGTCCATACTTTAAGTAGCCACATCCCCGCGAAAAAAACACTCGCCATAAAGAAATAGTGGATTGAATTAAAAAAAACTGCAATCACGTTGGTCAAAACTTCCTCAGTTGAACGGAAGTTGTTCAGAGTTAAAAATTTTCACAGAAATATGACACTATAGAATCATTTTCAAGCGCCTGGCAAAAAAATTATCTCTAACGAAGGCGTAGATCCCCAATTTTTAGCTCCTACCACTTTCATTCCCATGGATCTAACCATATATGACGAATAATACCCGCCAATTTGAAGGCTGTTAAAATTCTGCCGTGATATCAGCTAAAATGAACGACTTCAAGTAAAAACTTTTGCTGTCAAAAAATATGAAATCGTCAACACTAATCGGCGCAAATATTTTTACAAAATCTTCTTTAAACAACAACACGGACACTCGAAATCAAGACGCAAACGCATAACAAAAGGAAATTGACGCAAACGATCTCCGACATAGTTGAACAGATTAAGAGTTTAAATTGTGGAGAAAACCAACGTCCGAGATCGTCTTTACGATGGCAAAATGTGTCAAAGTCACGATAATTTTATACTGATTGTGATTTGTTATATCTTAGTAATCAACCAAGTGACACTTTGTTTCGCCCCTGCCATTACAACATGGCCGACTATTAAATAAACGTGGAAATACGGAAGAACATTTTTGTAATTAAGAGCGGGGCATCATTCGCCCAATTGAAAAATGACTATTAGCTTATTCAAAAGCTAAAACTTTTAGCAATTATAAAAGTGCTCTCTCGTTTGAATGCGAGTTATATGAGGAATTTGATCCATGGTCAAGCAAAATTTGAAAATCGTAAAAGAATTTCAATTTTGACCCAATATCACTGGTTGATTAACATAAAAATGATGTCATTCGAAGTGTTATCAAGCCAATGTTTTACCAGTAACCCTTCTTGTTGATCAAAAAATTTCTTAAAATCCCAAAATTTATAAATTTTTGGTTAATTTAATCCATGGTCAAGCAAAATTTGAAAATCGCAAAAGAATTTCAATTTTGACCCAATATCACTGGTTGATTAACATAAAAATGATATCATTGAAAGTTTTATCAAGCCAATTTTTTAAATTATTGGAAGTTTTATCAAGCCAAAATTTATAAATTTACAAAATGGTTTTTTCGTGTTTTTGAAAAATAAAAAAAGATTTAGGGTTGATGGAGCCTTGGAAACTTGGAGCTGGAACTTGGAGCCAAAATTAGGGAACTTGGAGCCGTAAGTCAGGAACTTGGAGCCGTAAGTTGGGAACTTGGAGCCGAAAATAAAAATCGCTAAAACTTTTACCTAAGCCTAAGCGAAGCCTCAATTTAACCCCAAACAAATTTTTTCTTAAAGGCTCCAAGTTCCCATTGCTCGTGACTCCGAATTCCCAAAAATTTTCCATGGCTCCAAGTTCCCTGCTTGTGGCTCTAAAAACTCCGTACTATAAAAAATACGAACCAAACTGTATTGGCTTTAAAAAACTATGGTTGAATTATATCTGACTGACGCTGAAAATTAGAATGCAGACATGAGGGGACCAATTAAAATTGTGCGGTAATGACGTTTTTTTTAAAAAACAAATAAGAACGCAGAATTTTTTTTAATTCCACCTTTTTACAAAATATACAAGAATTATCAATCTTTGGCCCTTTAAAAATTTGCATTTGGGTTTTAAATTAAGTAAATTGATAAATAATTATTAAAATATGGGTTTTGATCTTTATTATTAAACCGATTTCGTTAAAAATTTTGAATGGCTTTGTTGTAAAATAGTCGATTTAATACTGCAATTTTCGCGGTCAGCTAGATTTTATTTGCCTATAGTTACAAGTTACTTATGTTTTGTCAATTTTTGTGAATATCAAATTTTTACTATTGCTCAGTGAATCACGAAGAGGAAGAAGTAAATATTATTGTTAGCGCTTACGGTTTTCAGGGGTTTAGTTTAGTGTACGGAAATAAGGCTTGAAAATGCATCCGCAAATATGTCTAAAACGAATAATTCGCAATAGTATACCAATAGCGGCGCGCGCGAACATTGTAAAAACATTATTTAGGGTTCGTTGAAAGCTCTGCTTTCTGACCATCGTGTTCGTAAAAGTTTTTAAACAGTTCATATTAGTCATTTTTTATGACTTTTGTTTTTCGAAATTTTAAAATTTAATTTTAGGAAAAAACTATAATTTTAACTTAAAAAAACTTTTTATTAAAAAATGTTATTGAAGTCAAGATTTCGAAAAATATTGTGTGAGCTTGGAACCTGGGGAAACTAAAACCTAAAATTTAAAATATTTGGAATCTACTAGGGTTTTTTAGAGTCGCAGTTTTGAAATTTCTATACCTAGTCTTAAGCTTAAAACTAAGGCTAAACCATTTTTTGTAATGTGGACTTCAAGGTCCTAAAATTTTTTTCAACGGTTCACGTTTCTTCTTTACGACTCCAAAGATTTCCCGCACTCGGAAAATTATCGTTGCGAAATGCCGAATAAATAGCATTTTTATCAACTTTTTAAAGGTTGGAGTTCAATGTGTTTGGTTAATTTCCTTCAGATTTATCAGAGTGACCCCCAATACCGATTACCGTTCTTTTACATTTGTCGACCCGGGCGTTAATAATGCAACAATTTTTCATTTTATTCTATTTACAACCGACAACTGAGCCTAATTGAAATATATTCGATTGAACTTCGGTCTGCAAATTGCCGAAATCCAGTGCGTACGCGGGGAGCGGGCCGTTTTAAAAGTGTTACTTTAAAACCGTTTTACGGGGCCCAAATTGAGACGCGACGCAAAATAAGAATTGACAATCGTCTCAGAGCAGAACAGTTCCAAATTATTATAATAAAGATATAACAGCCTCTGGGACTGTTTTTCGCAATGTGCAAAATACAACGTTTTTGCAGAATTATTACGTCGAAATTATGCTAATTTTACGGCGGTTTCGAATGTTTTTCAAATATTTTTAAAATGAAGCCGCAGTGTGAATATTGTAAACGCAATTTTACGGAGTTTTCCGCAGTGAGCAAAGAGCAGAGCAAAAATTTTGCATGAACAAAACGAAACCGTGCAGATTCATCAGGTGCCGGTTCGCTATAATATGTTAACTACATGCTTTGTTAGCACAAAAATATTCTTATTTTCATTTTTTTAATTTTTCCCAAGAAATCTTACAAAATTTTCTGTTTGGAATTAATTAATATTTTAAAAATTTCACGCACGTTTGAATTAATCAAAATGTTCCCAAATTTATAGTTAACTAAACCCCAGGTTAAGGATTACCGCAATATTAGCTTGCGCTTACGGCAAATATGACTTAAATTAAAATTAAATATTGACTAATAAATTATCAATCGACCAAAGTCACATAAGAAATAATTTGGATAAGGTTTGGTTGAAAAGTGCTTGCGTGCCAAACATGCTTATGCAAGTTTTTTCGTACGTAACTTTAGTCGATTGATCCCATTTAAGCAAAAAAATATAATGGGATTTCACGAAAAATTTGAAAACATTAAACCAGTATTAAAGGATGTAAAAACCGTGTTATCATAACAACGCATTTAATAGACTGGCTCCAGGAGTGATTGTTAAGTTAGGATTAAGGAGCTAGTTATCTTTAAGCATTTGGTAATATTTTTACATATTTTCTATTTCACTTGGGTCTCACTTGCTACCAATGCCAATATCTTAAAATTTAACAAAATCAAATTAAATATTATCCTTGGTGAAAGAATGCCTCGACTAGCAATGAATAATTAAAGGTAGTAATTTTTTAATAGATTTTACACATAATGCATCTAGAAGTAAACCAAATCCTATCGGCAGAAATTAAAATGAATAGTTTGTAATTTACACGCAGCAAACCCGCTTAATTTTAGACAATTTTATACATTTTAAATTAAATAGTCAACTGTTTAAAACCAAAACGACTATTTAACTTTAACAAACAGACATTAATAACCTCCCGTCGGAGAGTTTAAAAGAATCCAGACAGCCTATCAAGAAAAAATCAGAAAAAAAACGATTCTTGACTGCGAATTATTTTCAAAACGAATAATACACAAACCACTCCAGTCACCTTTCACGGTTGGTTACACATTTCTGGATTCTCACTGACCACTGGCAGGAAAGGATTGGAAATACCGAGAAGCTAATTTCAGACGCCCAATTTCCAATTAAGCTTTCTAAAGCTGATCGATAACAGATTGCTGCTGTAAATTGAGAAAGTGCGTTTCCGGTGCGATGGTTCGCTCAAACGGGTTATTTCTTATTAGGATGGAATCGTCGCGAAGGGAATAATCAATCAAACCCGCACTCATCGCGCACTGTAGGGGGTTGAAATCCTAATGCGAAACACGCACTCAAGGGCGAGCTAAGGACGCCGTCGCGTACACGCAATATCCACCGTATACCGGGCCGGGCGACGGAAATACGTGCGCGACAACTACCGCACGCCAGGAAAAGTTGACCACAATCGGGATTTTCGGTTATTTCAGCCCGTCAGGGTCGACGAATTTCGATCGCCATTTTCAGTCCGAACGGCGAGGGGCCGGCGGAAACCTTTTATAAAGGTTAAATACTTCAATCCTGCCGATGAGATTCGTAGCGCAGCGGTAGGATTCTCGCGTGCAAGCCGAAATAGCTACAAAGTTCGATTCCTAATACTTACGTTCCCTTGGTGTCTCGTTTTCTTTTTACCTGCACGGTTTAGTTTATAAGGGTTAAATAGGCCGTTGGGGTCTTTATAGCGTAGCGGTAGCATACCGGCGTGCTAAATAAAGTTGTAGTTCGATTTTTAATAACGAATTCCTCCAGGAAATTGTTGCTTAAAAGGTCAAGTTGGTTAAATTAAACAGTTCAGCCTTGTATCTTAGTTCGTTCGCAAAACCATTTGGATTTTTTGTGCAAAGATAGCGTTTATTGTACAAAATTTATAAACAAACTTTTCGATATTTCAAAATATAAGCAATTGCAGTCATAACTAATGATTATTAGAAATTTAATAAATAAATAAATATTTGGTTTTTTAACAACTTATTTTAACCTTTTAACCTCTTATTAAAGAATTAATAACTCTCTCAAAGAAAAATAAATTAAAATTCGCATTAATCGCAAAAGATAAATATTATTTGTATTAAAAAACACAAATAAATATACAAAACAAAAACTTAAATATTATAAACGAATTACACAAACGTATGACTTCCGCAAATAAAAGTCCTGAAAATTTTTTTAAAAGTGATTAAATTGTGGTTGTACTATTAAAATTCATCGCCTTGTTTTTTGAGCAAATTTAAAATATATAGGTTGATGCAAAAAACTTTTTTTGTAAAAACTCCTGCCTAAACTTTTTAATATGTTCCTTGACACAGATTTTAAATATAAACTCTTTCTAATCACCTTTAAGTTTGCGAAAATCAACATGACCCCGTGAAGGATTTTGTTTCGCTTGCCTAATTCTTAGTACAAAATATGATGAAGGTTTTTGGACTTTCTGAAAAAATAAAATCTGGATTAATATTAATTTATTTTCATTAAACAATTTATAATGATATCAATTATCGTGTATATTATTGTTTAAAGCACACAACGTATCCAGTAAATTCCTTGAGTGTTGAGTGTGTAATGAAAAAGGTTGGATTTTTATCAAACACTGTCGTGCGTTGTGAAACCGCGCATTTTTAGTTTCTCGGGACTTTTTTCTGCGTGCGCAAAAAAATTGCTTTTATTGCTGAGTTAACAGGTTATAGAGCAAGATTTAACCTTTTCTAAATTTTGTTCATTTCAGATGATAAAAAGAGGAAATATCCCCGAGTTAAAATTAAACAAAAAAATATGTGGTTCCGAGCATTTATATGCTTTTTGTTCAAGAAATTGAAAATGTTACTCAAAAAAAAAACTTTCTCGTTTTAAAATGTTCAGATACAAAAGAAAAAACGTAACCGAAAAAAGAGATGAAAAGCATTTCATTTATTTTATTGACTATTATTTTTATATTTAAAATATTATTAAAAGACTGCTTATGATTGATGATCATTCCTGAAAAGATTTTAAAACCGATGCTTTCTCTAAAAACAATTTAAATAAAATACAACATAAAAAACCAAACCATACACAAAAATTGTTATTTATAAACAGAACAACTTTTAACAAAGTATAAATAACAAGACTGCGGGATAAATAGCAAGATCGTGTTTGTAAGATTATTGGACTTATTGAAAAAATTTTGTGCTAGCATAAATAAAAAAAATTCTCCGACTTCTGAACAGTAAGCCAGCGCTGACAAACTGCGATTGGCCTTTTTTATTTCTTCCCCGCCTAAAAGGCGCTGTTTTGTTGGATTTTGTACACAAAAAGAGCGTTAAAGATTACAAGTCCGAGATAAGCCTTTACTTTGATTCCGTGCCGCCGATCGCCGTTACGCCGTATTTTAACAAATCCGGGCCTTAAAAAAAATAAGAAGGGTGACACTGTGCGCGGCGGGTCTCTGTATGACTATGACATAGAAAAAATATATACACGTGTGGATTTAAAGTGAACCTTGCCTTTTTAGGATTGTATGTAACAGCGAAAAAAATAAATGTTTAAATTGGAAAAAAGTTTAACATTTTTTTACTTCGTCTCAAGTGTCCAAAAAACAAAATTCAAAAGGTCGATTTTGGGGAATTTTTGGAAAATGTTTTTTTTTGTGTTTTTTATATTTTTAGCGATTTTACTTAAAAAAGGTATTAATGCTTTTTAAGGCTGGTTCATACTTATGACAAAACGTCCTTTGGACAAAGTCCAAAGGACAATTTTAGAAAAGCCAAAACGTCCTTTGGACTTTTTCCTTTGGACGAAGTATGAATGCTACTTAGAATTTGTCCTTTGCACTTTGTCCTTTGGACTTTGTCCAAAGGACAAAATCCAAAGGGAAAAGTCCAAAGGACAAAAGGTATGAACAGGTTGTCCATTGGATTTTGTGCTTGGGACTTTGTACAAAAAAACTTTGTCTTTTGGACAAAATCCAAAGGACGTTGTTACGCTGTATTTGTCCTTTGGACAAAGTCCAAAGGGCTTTTGTCGATTAAATTTTGTCCAAAGGACGTTTTGCCATACGTATGAACCAGCTTTAAAAGTTCAAAAAACGTGATTATATCGCCCAAAATCGAATTTTTAGGTATTGTATTGGAGACCTCGGACGAAACGTATTACCGTAAGAAAAAACGTCTAAACAGTTTTAAAAAGAGCGTTTAATCGATTTTAATCAAAAATATAAATATTTATAGAAATACAAATAAACATTAGGATTCAATATTCATAAAATATCCACACCAAACTGGATTTTTTATAAACGCATTGTGGATTTGAAGTCTCAAGAGGACAATTGAGATAGTTGACAAATAAATACTGGGCGCGAATTTTAACGCGGGAGAAGCAATGAACTCTTGAGATGCTCCAACGAAGTTAAGATCTCCGAGAAACCACTTAATATAATAAAAGGGCAAAAAGCTCACCTATGCGTGCATAAGCATACGGCGGTCGTAACAGAGTTTTGTTGACAGTACCACCAACTAAGGATTGTTATTTACCACAATTCGTTAAAAGCTGTGAAGCATCTTTTTGAAGAGCAAACGAACAACACTCTTTAAAGAGCCTTGATTTACTAATTTTTAACCTTGATTATTAAATGTCAACTTGTTATATTAAGAAAATTGAGAACGTTGTCTTGTTTAAGCGCCAAAATAGTTTGCTTGTGATTTGTTTATTTGTGACTAAAGGTAAACCCAACGTAGCTGCAACAATTGTTCGTTGGATTAAAAATTGCCCACATTAAGTAACCATTCAAATCACGAGAAGCTGACGTCACTTTATCAGCCAATTAGATTCGATTTAATACAAAGTATTTGTTTGATAAAGTGACGTCTGATTCTCGTGATTTAAATGGTTACTTTATGGGGGTGGGCATTTTTTAATCCAACAAACAACTGTTGCAGCCACGTTGGGTTTACTTTTAGTTTCCTGCTTCCACTTTTACCGAAAATGGGACGAAAATCGCAATTTTTTTTATTAAAACACTAAAATCTCGACAAAGACTTTGTTTAAACTTGCAATCATGGTGTGAAAATGAAGTTAAAAAACACACTTTTTATGTTTTACCTTTCGTAGCGATAAAAAATTGTCTAAAAAACAGAATACCCTAAAAAGAACTCTTTTTTCGCCATTTTTGAAAAACCATATCTCTTGAACCATTTTTTCAATTTAAATTTTTTCAGAAATATTTCAACGAAATAATTACTAAGGTGTTGGGGTACAAGACTTGTCCGAATAATCGTTGAAATCGAAAGCAAAAGATGCTGATTCTGTACTGAACTTTTAGCGTTTTGTTAATGCAAGTGCTACCGCACAAATTTTTTAACAGATATACTTTTTTATGGTAAACATAATTTATGTTTTGCGGTTGTAGATTTGTAACAAAAATGTTAAAAAATATATAAATATTTGCCGAACCGCAATAAGGTAAATGAACTCGGCTTATCGAATGTATATTTATGAAAAATTGCAAAAACTGAGCAATAAATACCTGTCATTAAATGGCTCACCGGCTTTAAAAACGCCGATTTATCATCTGTCTGAAAGAAAAAGGCCGCATTTAGTGCGGAAATATCACGAAAAGCATTTCGTGGTTACAAATGAAAAACTCTCGCAAAAGGATTTTTTAATTTAAAACTTTTTTCATATTCATTATAAAAAACAAAGAAAGCAAAATGTTGTGCTAAGTGGTATACAATGTTTAATAATAAAATTTAATAAAATCTAAATTATTAAAATAAAAAATAGGCACAAAATTATAATAATATCACAAACAAATAACCTAAAATTACTCAGTAAAAATTTCAAACAACAAGACCCTTAAAACATTATAGTTTTAATTTACATGCACCTTTTTATTTTTATTTAATTTTTTTTAATTATAAATGTATCGTTTTACGTTACAAATACGTTTTTAACATATACTAACTTGTTTTTTTCTTCAAAATTAAAAGTTGAGTATCCTAAAAAAATGGAATTCGTTATAAATCTCCGTAATAAATAATTAGTTGCATAGGCTGTCGTTTGATTTGCATTATCTTGGTTTGAGCGGAGTTGATTTAACGCTAAGTATTATGTTTATTTAAAATCCCTTTCACAATTATGCACAAAGCACGATGCACAATGCACAATGCACAATGCATTATTGGACTTGGAACCGCGTTCCAAGTTTTGTGCGAGTAGCAGCGCGCTTCGGAAATTTGTACGCACTTTTTTCGCAAAATACGTAAGTGGAGAACTCTTCTGCTTAAAAAACGAATCAAATAATAAATACTCTTGAACAAACGACTTCACATTTCATTACATAAAATTTAAAACATATTTTTGAGTTTAAAAAATATAAAACATAATTCCATGCAAAAATAAATAAAAAAAGTGATTTTAGAACTATATTTTGGCTTTTTTTAGCTTTCTTGACTAATATTCAAGATTGTTTATCCCAAAATCAGTCAATTTGAGTTTTTGTCAACTTAGATTTGCAGCAACGCTATTCTTTGATAAGTTTCGTTTTTTAATAAAAGAAACAAGCATTTTAAACCGTATTTAACAATAGTTTGGGCTGAAAATTCGATTCGTTTTAATGCATTATGCATTGTGCGTAAGTGTGAGCAGGTACTATAATGCATAGTGCATCGTGCATTGTGCATTATGCATCGTGCATTGTGCGATTAGTAACTTAAAGTTTTAAATTTCGTTTAATTTCAACTTATAATAAATTTTTTTTAAAATTATTATATTTTTTAAAATGATAAAAAAAATTTTTTTCGAAAAACAGTAAGTCAGCTACGTGCACGGTAGCTTCGGTGTTTATTAATTTTTCTTGTTTTATATGGTGTGTTTTATCATTAACCCGTAATTTTGAAAAGAAGTTTTATACGGTAGCAATTTATTTTTTTTTTGTTCTCATGGGGCTATTCATTTTAGAGGTTTAAATAAGAATGTCATTTAAAAGTTTAAATTGACAAATTAAGTTCAACAATGAATAGGAAAAGGAAAACAACATTTACTACCTGGGCAGACAAAAAAAGACCAATTAAAATTTAAAAAAAATATCAAAATTAAATTTAAAAAAAATTTATTTTTAAAATACATGGGCTACTGCATTGACACTTTTCGCGCAAATCTGACTAATGAAAGGATAGTGACCGATGGAAAAATAAATTGGTCCCTTCAAAGCTGTTCGAATTCCCTTTTTCTCATTATTTAGGGCTTATTGCTCCTAATTGCAGTGGCTAGTAAGAAACACTGAATAATGACTCACAAAACGGATGTAATATAAAAAAACGTTAATTATTTGAAATAGTTTGCATATTAAATTTTTTTTACAAATTTTCTACCTTTTTTTACACTTCAAATATAATTATTTACGTCATCGGTCAAAAGTATAAGCGCCTGTTTGTATACTGCATATGCTGGTGAAATGAGTAATAGTGCGATCGCAAATTTGGTCCCAAATCCCCTGGGAGCTACCGCTGAATAAATAATTATTTGTAAACAACCTCGTTATGAGGTTGTTGTATTCCACACCGCCAAGAATATCGAGTTTATAAGCTTTTCAGCTTTTTTCCGAGATCTATTATTATAAAGATGTTGAATTACCAGACCTGTGCACTGCCAACCCCCCGGGTTTTATTGGCGGGGCAATTTCAAAACGGGGGGCACGGGGGGCAACTTTTTTGAAACGGGGGGCAAGCAGGGAAAAAGAAAAAAAAGAGAAAAAAAGGAGAAAAAGGAGAAAAAAAGGAGGAAAAAGGGAAAAAAGGATAAAAAAGCGAAAATAAAGTAAAAATAGGTCTAAAATGGCTTAAAATACAATGAAATAGGCTAAAAACTGCAAAAAATTTGCGAATAATATCTTGAACATCACAACAGCCCATACATACATTTTGGAGCGTTTTGTTTCCAAAATTTACAAATATTAAACAATAATTATAAAAAAATTCTGACCGAAATTGGATTCATTTTAACAAATAATTTAAGACATGTCAAACCTCGTACAAAAATGCGATATATAATATCACACATAATTTTTACAAGTACAAACGTTAAGGACCAAGTCTGTTATAACTGACTTAATACAAAAATACAAAGACAACAAAAAATTTGTAAAATAACAGTTATGAAGGTGGAGGTTTTGACAACATAGTTAATTTTAGAATATCAAAAACACACTTTTTTGTTTTAGATAAAAACTGTTTTAAATATAGTTTTTTAGTAATCAACATCCAGCACCATTTAAAACTCCAGTCTTGAATATTGACCGTATATGTTTACTTTCTTACGTTTAACGAAAAGTACTAAAAGTAGCAGAATTTTTAATATCTAGTCAAATACATTGTTAAAACTTACAATAAAAGTGATGAATGTAAGTTTAAAATATTACCATGTTTTACATTGTTTGTAAAAAAAAACTCCGAATATCGAATTTAAAATTCCTTCGAGTATAAAATTTCTACGAATTCTTTTTGGTTAGCTTTGAAAGGTTATTTGACTCATTCCAAATTTTTCGAAGAAAATGTTTACAGTGTGCGGTGAAGCAAGTTATTATTTTCTCCAAACTTATCAAAATTAAATCTAAAAACACTTATTTTTTACCGCAGTTTTAATTAAAATTTTAAAGTACGGTAACAGATTTTGCACTTTTAATTTTATAATTTTTATTATTTTTATTAAACTTTACTCAATTTTAAATTTTGTGAGTTTGCTTGTAAGTTGACGATTTTTTTTATTCAGCACAAGCCACAGTAATAAAAAATTATTGCGTAGTAGGCCCTATGTGTATTTGTCTAATGCCCAAAATTTTTGTACAAAACCGGAATACTTCCAAAATTATTGGTTAAAATTGTTTGTTTTTTTTACTCGGCGAACCCAATCTTTTACATTGATACACGTGGGTAACAAATCGGTGGTGGAAATAAATTTTAAATTATATTTTCACACCCGGAAATGGAAATATTTCCTTTTCAAAAGCCGAGAAACCCATAGGGGATGGGTTCTGGAGAAGTTCTGGAGGGGTGAAATTGTTTTAAATGATATTTTATAAGTCGGACGGGATCTTCGTTACTACGGCAAAATGAGCCACAATTCGTATAAAATATATGCGACTGTGGCTTATTTTATATTCCAAACGTCAGTCTATTGACTACAGAATAAGTCACAGTCACGTGTTTTTTATTATGACTGTGGTTCATTTCGCAGTAGTAAGGACAGGATGGAGTAACTATGTAGGCCCTCGCGTCGAATAAACACTATCTCTCTCCAAATTGAAATTAGATTTACGAGGTTTTACGCGTCAGTAATTGCACCCCTATAGTACAAACCAACCACTAGGAGAAAAAACCAAAAGCCAGCATTTTTATTCGTGTAAAAAAGTTATAGCTAAAACAAAAGATTTTAATAATTTTTAAAATTAAGCGCAGATCCTGTCCATGATTTGTACACAGGGTGGATTGCTTATATTTTGGCAAAAAAAAATTCGTCTTCTATAATTTATTTATTAATACAACTTACTTAACCCATTCGCGTGATTTCTTTTCAACCGTTACACCCATTAAACCTTCATATTACCGCGGTAAAACCTTCGTTTAAACCCACTTTGTTTTTAAATTAACTAATAGGTTACAAAATAAAAATTTAAATATTAAGGTCTCTCCGGACAGTTTTCTTAAGTATGGAAAATCGCGATTTTTGGCATATGAGATCTCGTGAAATACAGGAATATTTCACTAAAAAATTTATATGAGTGTTAAAAAGGCAGAAATATCACGATTATAAAGTGAACATTCATTATATTATTGTAAGTAATTGAAATAATTGATATTAAAAATCAAATTGCAATGAAATTTTTTTAAAACCCTTAAAAATATTTACTGCACAGTATTTATTAAAAAAATACTTCCAATAGAGAGACACAGTTACCCTTTTTCACGTACTTAAAAATTAAATTGAATATTGTTGTATTTATGGTTTAATATACAATTTTCCGTGAAAAATGGGGGTTAGTTTTTTTCAAAATTTCGGTAAAACTTCAATTGAATTTAATTTGGTAAAATTTAAAGCTTCAGATAGTATATTTCTATTGAAATTTATAATTTTTTGGAAGGCCATAATATCTTTTGTATTTTTTAACACATAAATAGTTCAGTCGTGCGTCGTGCGTTTTATCGATTTATTTCAGAGGGTTTGTTTATAAATCGCTTTTAGAGCTCATCATTCCATGATAGCAGTGGCATAGTCGGTTAGCGCGTCGTCAAATTTTTGAAAGGTCCCGAGATCGATTCCCACGTAAAACAGATTTTGCCATAATTTTTTTTTTGATTTTAATAATGTTTTTTTTATTTTTTTTATTTTAAAAATTTATTTCACTCACATAAATTCAAAAAATATCATTATTGTAAACAGGATTTCTTGCCTGCTTTTTGCCAATTAGTCAAATTTTCGTCATTTGAATATCTTAAAATATTATAATACTCTATAAGTATAATAATTCAAAAATAAATTGTGTGTAAATAAAAATGGGTAATTTTTGCTCTTTATTTCAATTGGTTTACTACTGAACGTTTTGCAATAAAAACTGTCCGGAGAGACCTTAAGGTATACATAAATATTCAAGCAAATATTTTCCAATTACATAAAAAAATTATTGAACTTTGTTAAGTAAATGTTTTTACATTTTGGAAAAATCCACTTAGAATTTCGTCACTTTAAAAAAATGAAATTTAATGATTAATTATTGATGAGGTCTGGGGCTTCCAAAACTTAACTTTAAGGATTTCCAGAGAAACCCCCTAAACTCCGGAACTCCGCCCTAATTTTGCCATAGATTTTTAAAACTTTTTAAAAACGATGAAAATAGTTTTAAAAAACGCGGATAAAGAAACTTAAAACATATTTTAAGTTTAAATAAGCTTGAAATTACTTGATTAAGGGGCAAAGCTACGGGTCTCCAAAAACTTTTTCGCTTTAAAAGTCGGAGATTGAAAGCATGACATCGGAGCATAGGAACATCACCAGATTTAACAGACAAAAGAAACACTGATAAAGAGTATAAAATAAAACTAAAATAAAATAACACAACGTAAAAGCTTTAAATATAACAACATGAAAAAAACGAAAAAAAATGGCAAGTAATAACGGCCTTCGGGCTTTTTTCATCCGCTATTTTGACAGTCGGGTCGCAAAGGGTGGGTGAGATTTTTGCGTTCGCGTGTATATAAACACGGAGATAATCCGAAGCACAAACAGAAAACAAGAGTCGTTAAAAGATTTGGAATGGACCGGTTCGGCGCATACTTTTTTACTTCCGATTTATGAATGTCGTGCGCCAAGAGCCAACGTCGAATTCGTAGATGTTTTTCGACTTGATTAACCTTTGAATGAGAAAAAACTGCGTTCACAAAACTCAACCTTTGACCTTTTTGTCGGAGGCAATTCAGCTATTGTTTTTGACGTTAATTAAATAGTTAATCTTCATTGTTCGACTGCCACTCACCAGTAAAACTTTTCAATGGACTTTCCATATTTAATGACCGTGAACAATGCACAGGTCCTTTTATAACGGCCGTTTGTTCAGATTTTGCTATTGAAGGTATTAGAAGCAACAAACTACGGGTGTGCATTGCCGGGAAGTTTAACTTTAGCCACACCGAAGCTTTAGTACTAAGTATCCAAAATTCGTTTAGCATTAGCTTTAGTACTAAGCCCAAAAAGGCTTAGTACTAAAGCACTTTAGCCTTAGCTTTTGCCAAACTGACAAATAGAGACATATTCGTAAATTTAAAAAAATATCCTTTTTAAGGTAATATTTAGCATTGCACTGTTAAGTTTACAGTAAAAAACTCAACATTAAAAACTTTTTTGACGTTTATGGCATCGGATTTGAGTTTTTTCTTAAAAATACCATTGTTAATTTTACAGTTTTAAAGTTGCCCTTGTACTGTATTGCAGTTTAACCTTAAAAGCAAATAGACATCAAAATATTGGTTAACTATCAAGATTAATTTTTCTATTTAAAGAAAAAAAAACATTTAACCAACATTTTTTTATTAAAAATCCACGCTTACTGCATCATATAAACTTCACAAAATTCCCATATGAAATACTAAAAATGAGATTATTTTATTATTGAGCAATTAAAAACTCAAAAAATACTTTAAAAAAACCAAAAATTTAGTCCTCGCTAAAAAAGAAAACACAAAAAAGTAAAATTCCATACTCACAGCACTTTGAAACCAAAAGTCGTTTTAATCATTTTAACTAGCATTTGTTCAAATAGCTCACTTTATGTTATTTTTAAAGTAAAAATAACATACTCAACTTAGTTTTGGCAGCCAAAGGGGGTGAGGGGGTTTGGGTGGTTGGTTACCCGGGGTAACTTGCATCTTTAATTCTGAGAGGAAGGTCCTAAGATGTTCTTCTGTACTCGCTGGTTTTCTAAGGGGTAGACCCGGAATGGAAAATTTTGAAATCTAGAAGAAGGTCAGGGTGGGTAAAATACTTTAAAAAACAAAATACTTTTTGGTGTCAGATTTGAAATTCTAACGGGAAGTCAAGTTAAAAAAATTTAAAAATTTTTTGAGGAGAACTCGATTTTTGTCTAAAAAGGGGTCCAAAATTTTGAGGTTAAGGGGAAGGGGTTGACTTTAGGATACCTACCCTTTTAACTGATATAAATCTCATTAAATAATGATGTTTTTGTTTTGGTGAGAACACTTAAGATTTTTTGGTGATTTGTCATTTTCTTGGCAAAAGCTAACGTTTTACCAAACCCATACCTTTTGCCGAGCTTTTGCCAGCTAATATTTCAGTTTAGCCGCGCCTTAGCTGAAGTACTAACCCCAACAAACCCTTTAGTACTAAAGCACTTTAGCCTTAACTTTAGTACTAATGACACCCGTACAACAAACTATTGATTTTTTGTGAAAATTTATTGTAAATTCTTGCCGCAATTTCTGATGCAGTGCAATTGCTGATATTCATGCTGCAATTCACCTGATGCAATGCAATTGCTGATATTTTGCAATCAAATATCATAAATACATACAGTAGTGTTGTAAAAAGTTACTTTTACTTTTACTTAAAGTAATAAAAGTAACGGATTTTGGATTACTTTTACTTTTACTTTTACTCGATTTTTGAAATTTCAATACTTACTTATTCTACTCGACTTTGAAATTCAAATACTTACTTACTTACTCGATTCCACTGCGAATACTTAATAATTAAGTATAATTAAGTAATTCAATGGGAGATTCCTATGGGCTGTGTAAAGGAATGGAGAAGATAATAAGCCGCTAACACGCTAAAACCATTAGACTGAAAACCTATAAAAGATAATTATACATAAAATAGCAAAAAAATAAGAAAAAGAGCTCTGGAGCATAGAAACCGGTTGCTCCTTTAAAATACTTATATACTTACTCTACTTACTACAAAAAAAGGCCTACTACTACTACAAAACACAACTACCAAAAAACACAACCCCCAACAACCCAAAACCAAAACAACACATACAGTATTATAAATAAACCTGTCTATAAAATTTACTGTATTTTATATGTTGTCTTAAAATTTTTTGAAATTAAAAAATGTAAAAGTTTTTTATGATGTGGGGTTTTGATATAATTTGGCATTTTCTTTTTTTAATAAAATACTAATTTATCGCAATTTCCCGATTTTCCGCTTTAAGATGAACTTTTGACGTCATTTGACAGTAAATTATTATTAAATTTGTAACTTCGATCTTAAAAAATATTTAAAAGCGTCAAATCTATAGAGATTTTATTATTTAACCTATTATTATGCCTACGTGTATTTTTATGAAGAAAAAAATGATTCAAGATAGAATTAAAATATTAAACGGTGTAAATAATTTTGTTTTATAAAATTCCTGGATCAGGTGTAAATTTTTAATTTGATATTTGGATATTAAATTTTTAAAAAAATTTTATTTCAGTAATTTTCTAGAATGGCGGGTTGCGAGTAAATTTTTTAAAAAATTGTTTTGAGAACTTTGGCAATGACAAATATATGTTAATATTGTTATGTAAATTTTATTGTTTTTTTAATTTAATTGAATTTTAATATGTAAGTGTTAAGTTTTCTTTTAGAGCAGTACCTATATGCTACACATTTGTCATTATTATTTTTAATTATTTTTACACAACGAAAAAAATGGTTTTTTACATTTAATAACAAAGAAAAAACTGTTAGTTCTAAAGCAAATTATTTGAAATCTTTTGAAATTAGATTATATCAGAAAACATTTTATTCCATAACAACTTATAGTTTTGTGGTTAAAATTCACATATATTTGAATATGGTTTGATTTTAATTATTTATAGATTGTTTAAGACCATTTAAAGTCATTTGTAATAATAAATCAAAACAAAATTTTATATCAATTTTTTGGTGTTGAAAAAAATTTTTTGTTTCAATAGTTTGCCGTTTTACCTTCGTTTTTTTATTCATTATGTAAACAACTGCACAACTAACCTCACATAGCTTATCTTAAAAGATAAAGGTAGCTCAGTTATTTTGACGTTTCCCAACTAATTAGAATAAAAATAATTTTTGAACAAAATGTTTTTACTGTTTTGAATTTAATTTGCTTGCTTTGGTGCTTCAGTTCAGACATTTATCTAAAACTCTTCTTGTTTCAAAGAAATTAACGTTCTTTTTAATTGCAGAAAAAATGTTAACATGAGAGATTTTTATGCTCATTTATTTTATAATTTCTTGTATATTTTTATTTTTCTTCGCAAAAAGATTTCAGGATTAACTATCAATAAATCAAGCAACCAACTTAAAAAACATTTACCTCTCTAAGGCCCCAGCTTTTTATCCAGGCGTCATGCCGATCTCAAAAAATTATTTTATTGTTTTTAATTTTCCAATTTTAAAACTTTGATGTTTAATAAAGTACTGTTTTGTTGAAACAAATAGCAAAAAACATGGTTTACAATACTAAAAACCTATTTTAGCTAACTATGACCAGATAAAAAGATAAGTTTATCACATAATAATTATTTAACATCTATTTATATAAAAAATATATAATATAACAAAAAATGAACCCCTATATAAAAATATTAAGTCAGCATATGCTATTATAATGAGCCACTCCGTTTAAATGGCACCTTCCATAATAATGGCATATTCGCCATTTTAACTCACTCGAATCAAAATGAAGATTCAAGCCGTTAAAATGACGTTTCAGTTTGATAAAAACATTTAGCACATGCAAATGATTTATAGAAATCGCACAAAATTTGTTTATTTCAAAAAAATTTTAATTTTTAAAGGTTGTAAATTCAAGACGAAACCAAGAGCTTGCTTTTAACTGACCTAATAGTCCAGTTGCGAAGTAACTGGCCAGTATTACAATACTTGATAGTACATATAGGGTATCTGACTTAATTTCGGCCAGGCCTTAATTTCGGCCACCAATTTAGGGTGTTAAAAAATGGCTTATTTTTAGAACACAAAAAACTAGCTCAAAAGTAACTGGAGTAATGTTGAATAAAGTGTTTTTGCAAAAGTTTTTTATTTTTGTTATTCTGCATTATCAACATTTTCATACAAAAAGTGAATTTTTTGTGATTTTCTTAATTTTTGCTTTGTGTTTAAACTGTATCAAATTTAGAACGAAGCACAATATAACCTTAAAATATCTTCTATTTAAGGCGCAAAGTTGTTAATTTTCATGTTTTGATATTTTCTTCAAAATCATTTGCAACGCGTTTAACTAACTGCGCATTTTAAGATTCCGTTAATTTCGGCCACCTTGAAATTTACGTGAAAGAACCTGCAGTTTTTTACTGTTTTTAAATATCATCGTATTACCGTATTTATAAAGCTTTTTTTGCTCGTTTGACTGTTTTTGACGTTTTTTAAGCCAAAAATAAAAATTTAACAAAAAAATACAGGTTATTAAACTTGTTTTTTAAGGGTTTGACATAATTATTTAAAATCTTGCTAATAACAATTAAAGTTTGCAAACGGAAAAAATTAAGTTATATGTACCATGAACAATACCTAAGGATAAATTTGCAACCTTTAAATATTTTTATTGTTCAGTTTGGCAATAGTTACAGCCAGTTTTTTCTAGGTGGCCGAGGTTAATTGCTCGCGCCTTAATTTCGGCCACTAAAAAAGAAATTTAAACCTCCACTGATCTTTAAGTGCTATTATAATGGTACGGAGTCTTTAGAGCCCCAAGCAGGGAACTTGGAGCCATCCAAAATTTTTGGGAACGTGTAGCCACGAGCAATGGGAACTTGGAGCCTTTCAGAACAAATTGGTTTAAGCTTAAATTTAGGTTTCGCTTAGGCTTAGTTACACGTTTTAGTGATTTTTATTTTTGGCTCCAAGTTCCCAACTTAAGACTCCAAGTTCCCCAGTTACGGCTCAAAGTTCCCTATTTTTGGCTCCAAGTTCCAGCTCCAAGTTCCCTAGGCTTCATCGACCCTAATTCATTATAATGGCTTACTCTCTATTTTAATTCGATTGAATTTAAATGGCGAATATACCATTATTATGGAGGGCGCTATAATGCTATTTAAATTAATTGGGATTTTGAATAATCTAAACAAAATCAAAATCAAACCAAACTTAAATATATGTGAATTTTGAAGACAAAATTATAAATTTTTATAGATTAAATATAAGAGAAACTTAGTACTAAGTAAATTTTACCTAAATTTTAATATGGACCTTATAGTTTTACCTAGTTCTTATTCTTTACCTAGTAATCTTTAATCCAGTTTTTTTTCTTCAAAAATGTGTACCTAAAGGTAAACCCAACGTGGCTGCAGCAGTTGTTCGTTGGATTAAAAAATGCCCCCCATTAAGTAACCATTCCAATCACGAGAATTTGTCATTACTTTATCAGTCAATGAGAGTCTATTTAATACGGAGTGTTTGTTTGACAAAGTGACGTCAAATTCTAGTGATTTGAGTGGTTGCTTAAGGGGGGGGGGGTGGCATTATTTAATTCAACGAACAACTGTTGCAGCCACGGTGGGTTTACCTTTAGTAACTTTTTACTTAGTTTTAAATTTTCGAAAATACAACACAGTGGTTTGGCCTTTTATTATACGAAAAAACTTGTCGTTTCGATTTGTTGTCTTTTGTGCTGGTATTCATTAAAAAACTTTTTTTTAGACCTCGTTCAGTACGAGCAACTTTTATCTATGAAGAATCACGACGGTTAATTCAATGTACACAAAGGTCTCGAGAAGAATTTAAAATAATTTATATAAGACCGCAAAAATGAGGAAGAAACAAATATGCACAACCAGCTGTTGTTTTTTAGAAAAATTGTTTTATGTTTATGTGTATTTTCATGTATTATGATCGTGTTTTTTTTTCGTTAACAACGTCAAATACAAATTACTTTTAAATATTCTAGAGACCTTTGTGTAGATTGAATTAACCGTCGTGATTCTCCATTTCTGTAGATTAAGCGTTGGAATAAAATACAGAAACAAGTGAGTTTATTGTCTAAAATTTTATTTGGTTAATATAAAATAATGACGTATTAGTTTGATATTTTATTGTATTCAAAATAAAAGTGTATTCAAAATAACCAAATGGAGATTAAAAGTATATTTCAATAAAAATGAAAAAACAATTGTTTTACATTTATTTTTATTTAAATAATAGTGTAAGATGTCAAATGATATCGTAATCCTAATAAGGAAAACAAAAAACTATTTCCTGACTTTTTAATGATTTTAATATCAATCTAAAATGTATATTTTATTCTTTTTCTTATCAGTTATTATTAGTTATATTATCCAATTTTTAACACATATTTCATGGCAGCATTAAATTGTAATAAAACCTCATAAACACCGTGCTGATTATTTATGAAAGATTTTTTGGATAACATGTATTTCTAACTAGTTCAAGTCTTGTCTTGTAACCGGCGGTCGTTAAGAATGGCTTTAAAACATTTAAAAGTGTTTTAATTTTCCCATTCGAACCAGCGGCCACATATGATAGTTTTATTTTTCTGAATCAGATAATAATCCTCTTTTTTTATTTCAGCATAAGTGAAAGCCTGAAATTAAAAGTAAGTTTCAGTCTAATACAGAGTCAAAGTCTAAGTAGAAAGCCTAAGGCTTAAAACTAGATAAAAATAAGGTAAAGACATGAAATATTTACTGTTAAAAATTGATGGGGTATAGTACAAAAATGCCTTTAATTCTAACAACATGCATAAAATGTACATTTAATCTTTAATGCTAAAGATGAATTCTATCAGGGTGAAAATAACTAGGTGGTAAAGTATCCACTCATTTTTCAAGAAAATATTACATGAGAGAAACATTTGACGCATAATAATAATTGGTTACATCATCTCTAAAAACTTTTTTAAATTATTTTTATTCTCACGCATTTATTCTTTATTTCTTCTTGACAGTAAGTGGTTGGTTACACCATAAATTTCAGCCTGAAGGATTTTAACTTTAGTGTTTATATATACCAAGTGCAATAAATAATAGAAAAATTTATTTTTATATATTTGCAGTTTGATCATGTTTTGACATAGTTCATACATAAAACAATATACATACATGCGAAAATCGGAATACCCTTATACTTTGCAACTGACTTGAAAATATTCTAAAATTCTTTAAACCTTTAACAGTAAATTAAAGTGGGTAAAAAAGGTTACACTTGTTAAAAATTAAATTTTTTTAAATTTAAGGTTGCAATATCAGATTAAAAAAGGGCAGGCACAAGAAGTCTTTTTGGGATTGGCTTTTATTTAGAATAATTTTGTTTTATTTAAAACACTAAAATATGTATGTAATTGATTATACAAAAAATCTAAGCATTATGTTTTAGAAAAAAGTATAAGAAAATTTGAGAATAATGTTTTAGCAGTGACTTATGCCAGATTTGGTTTACATACATCAGAAGTACTGATATTTCAGTAAACATAAATATAATTTTATACAATTTTTAATCAAACTTTTAGTAAAATGTTTTCAATGAATTTGAAACACATATGGGTTAAAATCAATGTTTTAGGTGCACTTTTTCCTCATTAAAAATTAGAATAATAAAGAACAGGGAGAATTATCCAATTTCAGGTATTCTTAATGAAATTAAAATAATTTAAACAATTTTAGGAATCCTTGAAACTTAAATAATAAAAAAAAAGTCAAAACACCTTAAATGTTTTTTTAGTTACATACAATTTTAAGTATACAAAAGTTTTGTTTTTTCATGTTATTTTAATTTTATTTTTTGATTAAAAAATATTTTTTTCTTTTTTATTAGGTAAATTTCATCAATTTGTAATGCTTAAATATTAAAAACATGTTTTTGCAACTGTAAATTTAATTAAATTTCTTTATTTTGTAGAGCCATCCTAATCCATTTGATTTTTTTGTTTTCACAATAAGTTTTTCTTTATGAGATGCTCTGGGGCCGGTTGCATAAAAATCCCTTAGTAAAGTGAAAAAAATCCCTTAAGTTTTCCCTTAAATACAGTAATCTCCCTAGGTTAAGTTTTTCCTTAAGTCGGTTGCACGTAAGCGATTTCCCTTAACCTTAACTTAGGGCGTACGTACTACAACGCAAGGGAATTTTTGTTAACATTTAAAACTAAATGTTGCTGCAAAAATAAGTTTAAGCACATAAAAGTGCAAACATTTATATTAACACAGTATAAAAAAATGAATTTTATAATAAATTGCTTGAAAAATTACTTTATTTCATCAAATAATCTTAAATTGACAATTTATTTTCGTTTTTTATTCGGAATTAGGTGTTTTGTTGGGGTTTTTGGCTTGATTTATTAGATTTTTTTATAAAAACACTTAAAAACCAAAAATAAATGTATTCTTTATTCAATTTTAAATTTATTGTGCTGAAAATTTTTAATTTTATTTAAATAAACAAACAAATTAAGGAGCCAAAACGAGGATAAGACTTTGGTCAATTAATGAAGATAATGTTTTGTGCAGAGTAATGCTGATTTATTTTTTAAAATATAACAACGATTTTCGTTTTATCTTAAAAATTAATTACTTACTACGTGTTTATGGGTCTTAAAATTATTATAAACTTTGTAATTTTTCTTAAAACGATTTATAATTTTATTAATGACGCACCAGCTTTATTTGAACTATTCCCCTTAAAGTCTAAGGGTCCTCTTGACCACCCTTGGGATTTAAGGGAAAACTTAAAGTAAACGTTTAAGTGAAACTGTTTATGCAACGCACTTGAGGTAAATTTGCTTTTTTGCCCCACTTAAGTGCAAATTTAAGGGAATAATTACCCTTAAACGTTTTATGCAACCGGCCCCTGGTGCTTGGTTTGTTGTTGTTTTGATAACTTTTCTTAATCTAAAATAGAAAAAGTACGTGTTAAATTTATTAAACAATGAGCTGGAATAATACCTTTTTAAAATTTCATTTTAAACATCAAAAAGCGGCATTAAAAATGGCTGTATATTTAAAAAAATAATATTATTGATTTTTCCCCAGGTGAAGCTTACGGCTCTTATTGTCAAAATATTATTTTTATATAATAAAAAAATAATGTAAATAATTTGGGACATCTATGGCACTTGAAATGTTGGCATATAAACGTCAAATATCAAATTGTTATGATTCATGCTATTTAGATGTGTTTTTTTATTTGAATTGTGACTCTGGGGCTTACTTTGAAGCTTATTTTGAAAATAAATTTATTTTACATAATTTTTTTCAAAAACAAAATTATTGGCATTACACTTCAATTATTAAAAATAAAAGTGCTAAAATAATTTATATTATTATAATACAAGTAAAACATAATAATGTGGTTTGGTGAAAACTTGGACATAGCTCAGGGGCCGGTGCACTAAACGCGTGCTGACTAGGTGCTATGTTAGCACGTTGTTTAAAGCTCTTGATAAAAGTCTAATTTTGGTGATTTTATTCTAGAAATCTTATATAGGACTTTTTTTTAAATGGGATAAATTAATATATAAACAGTTTTATGCATATTTATTTTAAATAAAACCTAAGAAAGTTTTAACCCCTAGTTAGGAGTTTAGCTAGCCCTTAACTAGAGGTTATGGCCTTATTAGCTTGTATTTTTAAGAAATACGAATAAAATTAATACAATATTAATTTATGCCATGCAGACAAAGAGTTTTAAAAGATTTCTAGAGAAAAAATCCAGAAATTAAAACATTATCATGAGTTTAAAACAACGTGCCAATATAGCACATAAAATTCGAAATTTATAGTTTGGATTTGAAAAGAATTTTAAAAATAAGATAAGAATATGATAATATTAAAAACAAATATTTTCAAAAATGTTAAAGGAATTTTAAAAATATAAAAACATATTATTTTCCCCCTGCTTTTTAATAATGTATAGTTCACAAAAGGAAAAAAAATCGAAATTTATTTGAAAAAATCCAAATTTGTGTTAACGATTTTTAAAGATTTCCCCCTTTTATTAATGGTGAACAGAATAAAAAAAATCGAAATTTATTTATTTTGAAATTAAAATTCGAAATTTATAGTTTGGATTTGAAAAGAATTTTAAAAATAAGATAAGAATATGATAATATTAAAAACAAATATTTTCAAAAATGTTAAAGGAATTTTAAAAATATAAAAACATATTATTTTCCCCCTGCTTTTTAATAATGTATAGTTCACAAAAGGAAAAAAAATCGAAATTTATTTAAGAAAATCGAAATTTATTTTAACGAGTTTTAAAGATTTCCCCCTTTTATTAATGGTGAACAGAATAAAAAAATCGAAATTTATTTATTTTGAAATTAAAATTCGAAATTTATAGTTTGGATTTGAAAAGAATTTTAAAAATAAGATAAGAATATGATAATATTAAAAACAAATATTTTCAAAAATGTTAAAGGAATTTTAAAAATATAAAAACATATTATTTTCCCCCTGCTTTTTAATAATGTATAGTTCACAAAAGGAAAAAAATCGAAATTTATTTGAAAAAATCCAAATTTGTGTTAACGATTTTTAAAGATTTCCCCCTTTTATTAATGGTGAACAGAATAAAAAAAATTGAAATTTATTTATTTTGAAATTAAAATTCGAAATTTATAGTTTGGATTTGAAAAGAATTTTAAAAATAAGATAAGAATATGATAATATTAAAAACAAATATTTTCAAAAATGTTAAAGGAATTTTAAAAATATAAATACATATTTTTAAAATTTCTTTATAAATAAACACGTTTGGTATTAGAAATAACAAATAATAAACACGCTTGCGGACGCTACCAACCGAGAAAGGTAATAAGCGACGCTACCAACGCTGTTTAAGCAGGCAGCCGGGGGAAAAAACCTGTTTGTCGCTTTGCAGACGGAATGTTTTAGCGGGCACTGGCTATATACATACGCGCCTGCTAAGGTCACTCAATTTTGCCAACTTAATCGCGCATTCTCGCGCATTCTTGTTTCCGCAATCTAAAAGCTCTCGCCAGCTAAAACCTTTTAGGAGGCCGCCGCGTGCGCCATTGGGCTTTAAAGTGGATGGGGAGTGAGCTGGGTTATTCAAAGACCCTAAATGGGATGGCCCTTCCTTCCGAATTTCCCTCCGTGACGTCCGGTTTTTTTAACGGAAATAACCCTTTTTTAATAATGAATTTGGAGGGTGGAAATTTCGCTCAAATTTTTCGCAGGGATAGGAGGAGTGCGAAAAGTTTTAACGTGAAGAAGAATTATGAGTTATGAGCCAAAAGTTATAAAAAATCCTTCTCAAAGAAAAAAATTAAAAATGCCAAGGACGGACAACAGGGCAACAGGGCAACAAAGGGACGCCTCCCAACTTAAAAACGCATTGCGCAATTATAAGGTAGATTTTCATCCCCTCCCCTTAGCTGCACAGGCAGCTCGTCGCTCTCACGCCCGGGTGGCTCGCCTCACTTACAAACCGACTAAGTCGGCGGTGAAAAGGCGGTCGTACTTAACGCTCCACAGGCCGCTCAAAATTCATCTTTGGGCTCCTCATTTTGCACAGGCGTGTAAAATGAGTAAACATTCAGCAAGTAGCCGGTTGACCGGAGTGGGGATTACAGCGTGTTGCAAAATACAAACACGTGGCTTTTTGTTATCAAAATTCCGCATATATAAGTGGCGCGGTTTCGCCAAAACGTTAGTTTATTTTGGTTTCTTTGACTCGACTGGAACAGCCTCTCAACCGCGATAGTTTCAGAAAAACGTCATGCACCATTTTTGAAGGAGGGTTCCGAAAAGGAACCCTCTAATTTTCTTAAACTGTTTGTTCGCCCCCTGGGTTGTCCGGGGTTTGTTTTCGTGTGCTCCCCTTCGAAGAGCCAAGTCGGCGGTTGCAATATAACTGGCCGGCATTATTTTTAGTGTTTTTGTTCGGCTCCCCCTTCCCCCTCCTGAAAAATCTACGGTTAAATGGTGGAATTTTTAACGACTCTTCAAGCCCCCCTTCAGAGAAACCGCGCCAACTAGCGCATTATGCGACGTTGGTAACTTTTTATATCCGGATCAAATTGCGGTTTATTCCCCTCTAGTCGCCCGGCTAATACTTGCGGATTGGTGGAATAACGATCGTAGTTCAGCCCAGGTAAAATGGCCCACCGTGGCTTAGTCGGTCCGTTAGGTCAGGGCTAGTCAGTACTAGCTCTTTAAGACAATTTCTGCAGACACTTAGGGTTAGTTAACTTAGGGTTCCCCTTAAGTCAGTGGTGGTTTAGGTTTTCCCTTCTCCCCCATCACTTAAGTTAAGGCCCTCTTTAACTTAGGGTTAGTATTGGGTTACCCACCCACACCGTACTTATCAGTCTGCCTTCGTGTAGGTTCGCGGGGTAGTTGCCGCCTAAAAGTGCCAAATTATAAAACTGTGCTAAATAGGCTTTAAGCCACCTTTTTGCATCCTTCCCCCTCACTGCCCGCAGCTTCGGCTAAACCTAAAAGCGCCCCAATCTTTAGTTAAGTTTCCACCCAGGCTAAGCACAAACAACATAGTAAACTTATAACTGTTTTTATAAGTAACACAATAGGCTAAGTAAAGTCCCCTTTAGGTGCCGTCCGCTAAATAGGCTTACCCCACTTTCTTTGTGTAGCGTGTACTGGCCTGGTTATACTTTGGTTGGCCACAAATAAACTTAAGTACTGTAAAATACGTGTTTGGCAGTTTAGACGAGAGCTCAGTCGGTTAACCCCCTACTTAGCTCTTGTCATCTATAAGTACTAATTACTAACTTAATAACGGATCCGACTGAGTTTACCTTTACCAGGCTGGCGCCAAAGACCGAACTTCGCAGCGACTAGCAAAAGCCCGCTAGGGCGTAAGTGACAGATTTTCTAACTTCTCTTCCCTATTCTTTCCTAGGCGGACAAATGTGCGCCGCAGCTGATCCCCTGCCGATTTTAGGCGCTACAATAAAACTTTGGTCTATCTTATGTAAATTACAAAATGAACTGACTCATTTCGCTATGTTTAAATTTAAATGAAATTCGAAACATTCAATGTCACTCAAGCTGTATTTTTTTTACCGATTTTAGGCCGCGTAATAAAACTATAATAATTTAAAATACAATGGGCATTTCCGTTATTGTTTTTTTAATTTTTTTTTATAATTATTCTGCTGGGCAGCTGTCGCGATCGCTCTGTCGCTTCTACAATGCCGCTGAGTTTAATTTAACTTTTTACAACACTATTGCAGTCTTTCTATATTCTAATTAGTGTTGTAAAAAGTAATATTTTCTGATTATTTAAAGTAAAAGTAATTTGAAAAATTTTAGTTTAAGTAAAGTAAGAGTAAAAGTATTTTGTGATTTTTTTAATTTAAGTAAAGTAAAAGTAAAAGTAAAGGTCAAAATTTTATTCAAAAAAGTAAAAGTAAGACCTATTTTTTAAGTAAAAGTAAAAGTAAACGTATAATAAAAGTAATTTTAAAACGGAGCAAAACCCTGGTTTTTTAAGTTCCAGAGGTCTGTTCTAACGTTTTTTGCAAATTTTATGTATAAATTATCAGTTTAATAAGTTTTTTAGTTAAAATAAATGGGTTTAGCGTGTAAGCGACTTAAAAAATTTTCTTCTGCCACTCATTTTACAACAAGCTCACAAGGAATCTACTCATTGAAATTACTTAAATTATACTTAAATTAATTTAAGTATTTGCAGAAAAAAATCCGAGTAAGAGTAAATGTAAAAGTAATTAAAATTTCAAAAATCGAGTAAGAGTAAAAGTAAAAGTAAACCAAAAGCCGTTACTTTTATAAGTTTATGTAAAAGTAACAGTAACTTTTTACAACAGTAGTTCTAATGCAATGGCAATGAAAAAAATCATACACAGAAATATTTGAAAAACGCGAAATCGCCACTTTTTAAATTATCAGGTTATGTGTAAGAAATAACTATAAATTTGAAAATTGGTGATTTCGCCCTTGTCAAAGATTGATGTGAGTATGATTTTTCGATTGCCATTGCATCAGACTATATAAAAACTGCAACAATGTTGTGTTATTAGTCACTGTATGAACAAATCATTATTATATGGTATAATTATTTATTCTGTGAGCCGCTGAAAACACCAGATGCGAATTTCCTATGGTCCACATATGTTCATTACAGTCTAGTCCACATCTTTTCTCTTGAAACATACGCCCGGGGAGAAATCGCCTTTTTTTTGCTCTATTCTTAAAGCATTTTGTCAGTTTATTATTATATTATAAGTTTTTTAAAAATTATTTTGATGCAAAAAATGGTTTTTACTAGAAAAATTAAGTTAAAAAATAGTTTCATAACAAAATTAATACTGATTCTAATTAAAATGCCTATAATTTAAAAAGTGCCAATATTTTAACCAAATACGAATATGATTTTTAAAGCTTTTATTCATATGAAAATATTTTTCTCCTTAGTTTTCAATTTTTACGTAACCAGGGGTCAGTCGATTTACCGCGTGTTAACTACCGGCCAAGTTAACCGGTTATAAAAAAAATCATAAACGGGTTTTGTAATAATTTTATAATAATACTTTGTTAGTTTTAATATATTTTGTAGTATTTAATCAAAAAAAATCAACGTTGAACTTAGAAAATAATATAAAAAAATAATTAAATTAAAAACACATCTAAAATATTTATATATAACTTTTATTAACTTCTATTAAAAAGGATTGTGCATCATATTGTTAAAATATCAATTTTTTTAATTTAAAACAAAACGAATTCTGAAATTTTTCTGAAAAAAAATTTAAGCAAAAAAAGTTGTTTTTTGTAACCGGTTAACTTAGTCGGTAATTAACATGCTGTTGTTAGTGGACCGGCCCCAGGAATTTGAGTTTCCCCGCTGTAACTCATTAATTAAAGCTTAGTTCGAAATAAATCGCCGATTTTTTTTTGATCTGATCTGAAATATTATCAGCTTTCGTTTTGCGAAAAAAATATTTTGGCTCGTCCAGCCGGACCTTTTATATTTACGTCGAAAAGGTTTAACTTATCAGGTTGTCTTATATTTAAAGAGCGACCATAAATGTGAAAACTGTGTTTTCGTAATTGTTAATGATTGCTTTGAGCATGGCCTTCTTGTAAGACGAGTCCTTAGTTATTTTTGTCTGAACAACGGCCCAGAATTAGATTCCCCATTTTCCTAATACTTCTTAGCTTATAGGCAAAAAAAATCTAAGTGGCCTCGATAATTGCAATGGTTGAATCGACTATTTAACAACAAAACTATAAAAAATTTTTAACAAAAGCGGTTTAACAATAAAAATTTAAAACTCGTATTTTAATATTTATTTATCAAATAAATTCGGAACACAAATACAAATTTTTTTAAGGGCGAAATTTGGTTAATTTTTGTATTGAAATGCTCAAGTGAGTTTAATTATGATTTTTAGAAAGTTAAATAATAAAAGTGTGAATAAAAAGATCAAAATCAAAATTACACACTGGTTGGTTTTTTTATTAATCAACCAACCCGTTGCGCTTGACAAAATAAGATTTTTTTACATGGGACTGTTAAGATTTGCATAAAACTAAATTTAAATACAATACGCTTTTTGCAATAATATACCAATCATACCTGAAACTTGCGCAGCGTAACCAGACAAACAGTCACAATACGATAAGTTTTAACTGATTTTACTCCGCATGTCGATAATTTTATATAATCGTTTATTGGCGTTTGACCTTTTTTAAACTGGGTGTCATTAATTTACAAAAAAAAAACAAAAATTATCGGTGTGTCGTTTCAAAACTAAAAAGTCGCGAATTTTTTTAAAACAGTTACCAAAAAAAAAAAAATTATCTACATAGCGTTTTTGAATGTTTTTTCTATTTTATTCCCAATTAATAATTGGATAATTCTTTTATTGGCCTTTGACCCTTTTTAAACTGAGTTTAATTTAGAAAACAAAATTAAAAAGTTGTTCCTTTTTTTTAAAAAAGTAATAAAGGAGAAAATTATCGCCATATTAATTTGAAGGTGCAGTATACTAATTCATGGTCAATTTTTTATTGCTTTCTAATTAATACTAATCGATGTATCGGGAACGGGACACGAGGGTACTGGACACGAGGGTACTGGACACGAAGGTACTCGACTTAAAAAAAATTGCGTTCACCATAATCTCGCAGCAAAATCGATTCATTCTGCAAGGGGGGGACACGAAGGTACTGACGAGCAAAAACAACCTTCCAGCATAAAGCGGGATAAATTTATTGCATAACAATAGTTTGTTTTACTTAAAAATCATTTAGTTTTTTTACTGACTTATAAAAATAGGATTATAAA